>JAPQWS010000001.1:3000000-3304125 GCA_028651295.1 Catharanthus roseus | reverse complement strand
AAAGGGAAGGGAAAAAGAGGGGTGCAACACGAGGACTTCCCAGTGGGGTCACCCATCCTAGTACTACTCTCGCCCAAGCACGCTTAACTTCGGAGTTCGATGGGATCCGGTGCATTAGTGTCTGGGTATGATCGCACCCGTCAATTAAGTGAGATTTTAATTCTTTATTGCGGAAGGGCGGGGACGAAGAGGGAAAGAAAAAAGGAAAGGAAAGGAAATGGGGATGCGAAGCGTACGAAAGGGAAGGTTTGGCATGCCAAAGCGCCCGGGAAGACGATTCCGACCGCATATTATAATAAGAAAAACTCAACTCGAGCGCAAAGTTATAAAGATTTGAAGGTAGTTGCGAACCGAACACGTTGAACTTTCGAGGTAGAACGGCAATAGAAAGGAGAAGTACTGAAAAGGACGAAAGAACTGGGAGAAGAAATCATAGTGGTTCGGTTGCGGGCGTGAAAAACGAAAGAGAGGAAGCTCTGGGGTAGGGGGCAAAAAAAAGGGGAAGGGAAAAAGAGGGGTGCAACACGAGGACTTCCCAGGGGGTCACCCATCCTAGTACTACTCTCTCCCAAGCACACTTAACTTCGGAGTTCTGATGGGATCCGGTGCATTAGTGCTGGTATGATCGCACCTATCAACTAAGTGAGATTTTAATTCCTTATTGCGGAAGGGCGGGACGAAGAGGGAAAGAAAAAGGAAGGAAAAGAAATGGGGATGCGAAGAGTACGAAAGGGAAGGTTCGGCATGGCTAAGCGCCCGGGAAGACGATTCCGACCGCATATTATAATAAGAAAAACTCAACTCAAGCGCAATGTTATAAGGATTTGAAGGTAGTTGCGAACCGAACACGTTGAACTTTCGAGGTAGAACGGAAATAGAAAGGACAAGTACGAAAAGGACGAAAGAACGGGAGAAGAAATCATAGAGGTTCGGCTATGGGCGTGAAAACGAAAGAGAGGAAGCACTGGGGTAGGGGGCCAAAAAGAGAAGGGAAAAAGAGGGGTGAAACACGAGGACTTCCCAGGGGGTCACCCGTCCTAGTACTACTCTCGCCCAAGCACGCTTAACTTCGGAGTTCTGATGGGATCTGGTGCATTAGTGCTGGTATGATCGCACCCGTCAATTAAGTGAGATTTTAATTCTTTATTGCGGAAGGGCGGGACGAAAGAGGGAAAGAAAAAAGGAAAGGAAAGGAAATGGGGATGCGAAGCGTACTGAAAGGGAAGGTTTAGCATGCCAAAGCGCCCGGGAAGACGATTCCGACCGCATATTATAATAAGAAAAACTCAACTCGAGCGCAAAGTTATAAGGATTTGAAGGTAGTTGCGAACCGAACACGTTGAACTTTCGAGATAGAAAATAGAAAGGAGAAGTACGAAAAGGACGAAAGAACGGGAGAAGAAATCATAGAGGTTCGGTTGCGGGCGTGAAAACGAAAGAGAGGAAGCACGGGGTAGGGGCAAAAAAAAAGGGGAAGGGAAAAAGAGGGGTGAAACACGAGGACTTCCCAGGGGGTCACCTATCCTAGTACTACTCTCGCCTAAGCACGCTAAACTTCGGAGTTCTGATGGGATCCGGTGCATTAGTGCTGGTATGCTCGCACCCGTCAATTAAGTGAGATTTTTATTCTTTACTGCGGAAGGGCGAGACGAAGAGGGAAAGAAAAAGGAAAGGAAAGGAAATGGGGATGCGAAGCGGGCGAAAGGGAAGATTTGGCATGCCAAAGCGCCCGGGAAGACGATTCCGACCCCATATTATAAATAGAAAAACTCAACTCGAGCGCAAAGTTATAAAGATTTGAGGGTAATTGCGAACCGAACACGTTGAACTTTCGAGATAGAACGGCAATAGAAAGGAGAAGTACGAAAAGGACGAAAGAACGGGAGAAGAAATCATAGAGGTTCGGTTGCGGGCGTGAAAACGAAAGAGAGGAAGCACGGGGTAGGGGGCCAAAAAAAAAAGGGAAGGGAAAAAGAGGGGTGCAACACGAGGACTTCCCAGGGGTCCACCCATCCTAGTACTACTCTCGCCCAAGCCCGCTTAACTCTGAGTTCGATGGGATCCGGTGCATTAGTGTCGGTATGATCGCACCCGTCAATTAAGTGAGATTTTAATTTCTTTTATTGCGGAAGGGCGGGACGAAGAGGGAAAAGAAAAAAGGAAAGGAAAGGAAATGGGGATGCGAAGCGTACTGAAAGGGAAGGTTTCAGCATGACAAAGCGCCCTGGGAAGACGATTCCGACCGCATATTATAATAAGAAAAACTCAACTCGAGCGCAAAGTTATAAAGATTTGAAGGTAGTTGCGAACCGAACACGTTGAACTTTCGAGGTAGAACGGCAATAGAAAAGAGAAGTACGAAAAAGGACGAAAGAACGGGAGAAGAAATGATAGAGGTTCTAGTTCATGGTGTGAAAACGAAAGAGAGGAAGCACGGGGTAGGGGGCAAAAAAAGGGAAGGGAAAAAGAGGGAGTGCAACCCGAGGACTTCCCAGGGGGTCACCCATCCTAGTACTACTCTCGCCCAAGCACGCTTAACTTTCGGAGTTCCGATGGGATCCGGTGCATTAGTGCTTGGTATGATCGCACCCGATCAATTAAGTGAGATTTTAATTCTTTATTGCGGAAGGGCGGGACGAAGAGGGAAAGAAAAAAGGAAAGGAAAGGAAATGGGGATCGCGAAGCGTACTGAAAAGGGTAAGGTTTAGCATGGCAAAGCGCCCGGGAAGACGATTCCGACCGCATATTATAATAAGAAAAACTCAACTCGAGCGCAAAGTTATAAGGATTTGAAGGTAGTTGCGAACCGAACACGTTGAAGTTTCGAGATAGAACGGCAATAGAAAGGAGAAGTACGAAAAGGACGAAAGAACGGGAGAAGAAATCATAGAGGTTCGGTTGCGGGCGTGAAAACGAAAGAGAGGAAGCACGGGGTAGGGGCCAAAAGGGAAGGGAAAAAGAGGGGTGCAACACGAGGACTTCCCAGGGGGTCACCCATCCTAGTACTACTCTCGCCCAAGCACGCTTAACTTCGGAGTTCTGATGGGATCCGGTGCATTAGTGCTGGTATGATCGCACCCGTCAATTAAGTGAGATTTTAATTCTTTATTGCGGAAGGGCGGGACTAAGAGGGAAAGAAAAGAGGAAAGGAAAGGAAATGGGGATGCGAAGCGTACGAAAGGGAAGGTTTGGCATGCCAAAGCGCCCGGGAAAACGATTCCGACCGCATATTATAATAAGAAAAATTCAACTCGAGCGTAAAGTTATAAAGATTTGATGGTAGTTGCGAACCGAACACGTTGAACTTTCGAGGTAGAACGGCAATAGAAAGGAGAAGTACGAAAAGGAAGAAACAACGGGAGAAGAAATCATAGAGGTTCGGTTGCGGGTGAAAACGAAAGAGAGGAAGCACGGGGTAGGGGGAAAAAAAAAAAAAAAAAGGGAAGGGAAAAAGAGGGGTGCAACACGAGGACTTCCCAGGGGGTCACCCATCCTAGTACTACTCTCGCCCAAGCACGCTTAACTTCGGAGTTCTGATGGGATCCGGTGCATTAGTGCTGGTATGATCGCACCCGTCAATTAAGTGAGATTTTAATTCTTTATTGCGGAAGGGCGGGACGAAGAGGGAAAGAAAAAGGAAAGGAAAG
The DNA here is from genome assembly GCA_028651295.1 of Catharanthus roseus. Lineage (NCBI taxonomy): Eukaryota > Viridiplantae > Streptophyta > Magnoliopsida > Gentianales > Apocynaceae > Catharanthus > Catharanthus roseus. Next base: position 3,300,478 of record JAPQWS010000001.1, on the reverse strand, counting down.
GAAATGGGGATGCGAAGCGTACGAAAGGGAAGGTTTGGCATGCCAAAGCGCCCGGGAAGACGATTCCGACCGCATATTATAATAAGAAAAACTCAACTCGAGCGCAAAAAAAACGAAAGAGAGGAAGCACGGGGTAGGGGGCAAAAAAAAAAGGGAAGGGAAAAAGAGGGGTGCAACACGAGGACTTCCCAGGGGGTCACCCATCCTAGTACTACTCTCGCCCAAGCACGCTTAACTTCGGAGTTCTGATGGGATCCGGTGCATTAGTGCTGGTATGATCGCACCCGTCAATTAAGTGAGATTTTAATTCTTTATTGCGGAAGGGCGGGACGAAGAGGGAAAGAAAAAGGAAAGGAAAGGAAATGGGGATGCGAAGCGGGACGAAAGGGAAGATTTGGCATGCCAAAAGCGCCCGGGAAGACGATTCCGACCCCATATTATAAATAGAAAAACTCAACTCGAGCGCAAAGTTATAAAGATTTGGAGGTAATTGCGAACCGAACACGTTGAACTTTCGATGTAGAACGGCAATAGAAAGGTGAAGTACGAAAAGGACGAAAGAACTGGGAGAAGAAATCATATAGGTTCTGGCTATGGGCGTGAAAACGAAAGAGAGGAAGCACGGGTAGGGGGCAAAAAAAAAGGGAAGGGAAAAAGAGGGGTGCAACACGAGGACTTCCCAGGGGGTCACCCATCCTAGTACTACTCTCGCCCAAGCACGCTTAACTTCGGAGTTCTGATGGGATCCGGTGCATTAGTGCTGGTATGATCGCACCCGTCAATTAAGTGAGATTTTAATTCTTTATTGCGGAAGGGCGGGACGAAGAGGGAAAGAAAAAGGAAAGGAAAGGAAATGGGGATGCGAAGCGTACGAAAGGGAAGGTTTGGCATGCCAAAGCGCCCGGGAAGACGATTCCGACCGCATATTATAATAAGAAAAACTCAACTCGAGCGCAAAGTTATAAAGATTTGAAGGTAGTTGCGAACCGAACACGTTGAACTTTCGAGGTAGAACGGCAATAGAAAAGAGAAGTACGAAAAGGACGAAAGAATGGGATAAGAAATCATAGAGGTTCGGTTGCGGGCGTGAAAACGAAAGAGAGGAAGCACGGGGTAGGGGGCAAGGGAAGGGAAAAAGAGGGGTGCAACACGAGGACTTCCCAGGGGGTCACCCATCCTAGTACTACTCTCGCCCAAGCACGCTTAACTTCGGAGTTCTGATGGGATCCGTGCATTAGTGCTGGTATGATCGCACCCGTCAATTAAGTGAGATTTTAATTCTTTATTGCGGAAGGGCGGGACGAAGAGGGAAAGAAAAAGGAAAGGAAAGGAAATGGGGATGCGAAGCGTACGAAAGGGAAGGTTTGGCATGCCAAAGCGCCCGGGAAGACGATTCCGACCGCATATTATAATAAGAAAAACTCAACTCGAGCGCAAAAAAAACGAAAGAGAGGAAGCACGGGGTAGGGGGGCAAAAAAAAAAGGGAAGGGAAAAAGAGGGGTGCAACACGAGGACTTCCCAGGGGGTCACCCATCCTAGTACTACTCTCGCCCAAGCACGCTTAACTTCGGAGTTCTGATGGGATCCGGTGCATTAGTGCTGGTATGATCGCACAAGCCAATTAAGTGAGATTTTAATTCTTTATTGCGGAAGGGCGGGACGAAGAGGGGAAGAAAAAGGAAAGGAAAGGAAATGGGGATGCGAAGCGGGCGAAAGGGAAGATTTGGCATGCCAAAACGCCCGGGAAGACGATTCCGACCCCATATTATAAATAGAAAAACTCAACTCGAGCGCAAAGTTATAAAGATTTGGAGGTAATTGCGAACCGAACACGTTGAACTTTCGATGTAGAACGGCAATAGAAAGGTGAAGTACGAAAAGGACGAAAGAACGGGAGAAGAAATCATATAGGTTCGGTTGCGGGCGTGAAAACGAAAGAGAGGAAGCACGGGGTAGGGGGCAAAAAAAAAAGGGAAGGGAAAAAGAGGGGTGCAACACGAGGACTTCCCAGGGGGTCCACCCATCCTAGTACTACTCTCGCCCAAGCCCGCTTAACTTCGGAGTTATGATAGGATTCGGTGCATTAGTGCTGGTATGATCGCACCCGTCAATTAAGTGAGATTTTAATTCTTTATTACGGAAGGGCGGGACGAAGAGGGAAAGAAAAAGGAAAGGAAAGGAAATGGGGATGCGAAGCGTACGAAAGGAAAGGTCGGGCATAACAAAGCACCCGGGAAGACGATTCCGACCGCATATTATAATAAGGAAAACTCAACTCGAGCGCAAAGTTATAAAGATTTGAAGGTAGTTGCGAACCGAACACGTTGAACTTTCGAGGTAGAACGGCAATAGAAAGGACAAGTACGAAAAGGATGAAAGAACCGGAGAAGAAATCATACAGGTTCGGTTGCGGGCGTGAAAACGAAAGAGAGGAAGCACGGGGTAGGGGGCAGGGAAGGGAAAAAGAGGGGTGCAACACGAGGACTTCCCAGGGGGTCACCCATCCTAGTACTACTATTCTCTTCCAAGCACGCTTAACTTCTGAGTTCTGATGGGATCCGGTGCATTAGTGCTGGTATTATCGCACCCGTTAATTAAGTGAGATTTTAATTCTTTATTGCGGAAGGGCGGGACTAAGAGGGAAAGAAAGAGGAAAGGAAAGGAAATGGGGATGCGAAGCGTACGAAAGGGAAGGTTTGGCATGCCAAAGCGCCCGGGAAAACGATTCCGACCGCATATTATAATAAGAAAAATTCAACTCGAGCGTAAAGTTATAAAGATTTGATGGTAGTTGCGAACCGAACACGTTGAACTTTCGAGGTAGAACGGCAATAGAAAGGAGAAGTACGAAAAGGAAGAAACAACGGGAGAAGAAATCATAGAGGTTCGGTTGCGGGTGAAAACGAAAGAGAGGAAGCACGGGGTAGGGGGAAAAAAAAAAAAAAAAAAAGGGAAGGGAAAAAGAGGGGTGCAACAAGAGGACTTCCCAGGGGGTCACCCATCCTAGTACTACTCTCGCCCAAGCACGCTTAACTTCGGAGTTCTGATGGGATCCGGTGCATTAGTGCTGGTATGATCGCACCCATCAATTAAGTGAGATTTTAATTCTTTATTGCGTAAGGGCGGGACGAAGAGGGAAAGAACAAGGAAAGGAAAGGAAATGGGGATGCGAAGCGTACTGAAAGTGGAAGGTTTGGCATGCCAAAGCGCCCGGAAGACGATTCCGACCGCATATTATAATAAGAAAAACTCAACTCGAGCGCAAAAAAAAACGAAAGAGAGGAAGCACGGGGTAGGGGGCAAAAAAAAAGGGAAGGGAAAAAGAGGGGTGCAACACGAGGACTTCCCAGGGGGTCACCCATCCTAGTACTACTCTCGCCCTAAGCACGCTTAACTTCTGAGTTCGATGGGATCCGTGCATTAGTGTCGGTATGATCGCACCCAGCCAATTAAGTGAGATTTTAATTCTTTATTGCGGAAGGGCGGGACGAAGAGGGAAAGAAAAAGGAAAGGAAAGGAAATGGGGATGCGAAGCGTGCGAAAGGGAAGATTTGGCATGCCAAAACGCCCGGGAAGACGATTCCGACCCCATATTATAAATAGAAAAACTCAACTCGAGCGCAAAGTTATAAAGATTTGGAGGTAATTGCGAACCGAACACGTTGAACTTTCGATGTAGAACGGCAATAGAAAGGTGAAGTACTGAAAAGGACGAAAGAACTGGGAGAAGAAATCATATAGGTTCTGGTCATGGGCGTGAAAACGAAAGAGAGGAAGCACTGGGGTAGGGGGGCAAAAAAAAAGGGAAGGGAAAAAGAGGGGTGCAACACGAGGACTTCCCAGGGGGTCCACCCATCCTAGTACTACTCTCGCCCAAGCCCGCTTAACTTCGGAGTTATGATAGGATTCGGTGCATTAGTGCTGGTATGATCGCACCCGTCAATTAAGTGAGATTTTAATTCTTTATTGCGGAAGGGCGGGACGAAGAGGGAAAGAAAAAGGAAAGGAAAGGAAATGGGGATGCGAAGCGTACGAAAGGAAAGGTTGGGCATAACAAAGCACCCGGGAAGACGATTCCGACCGCATATTATAATAAGAAAAACTCAACTCGAGCGCAAAGTTATAAAGATTTGAAGGTAGTTGCGAACCGAACACGTTGAACTTTCGAGGTAGAACGGCAATAGAAAAGAGAAGTACGAAAAGGACGAAAGAATGGGATAAGAAATCATAGAGTTTTGGTTGCGGGCGTGAAAACGAAAGAGAGGAAGCACGGGGTAGGGGGCAGGGAAGGGAAAAAGAGGGGTGCAACACGAGGACTTCCCTGTGGGGTCACCCATCCTAGTACTACTCTCGCCCAAGCACGCTTAACTTCTGAGTTCGATGGGATCCCGTGCATTAGTGCCGGTATGATCGCACCCGCCAATTAAGTGAGATTTTAATTCTTTATTGCGGAAGGGCGGGACGAAGAGGGAAAGAAAAAGGAAAGGAAAGGAAATGGGGATGCGAAGCGTACGAAAGGGAAGGTTTGGCATGCCAAAGCGCCCGGGAAGACGATTCCGACCGCATATTATAATAAGAAAAACTCAACTCGAGCGCAAAAAAAACGAAAGAGAGGAAGCACTGGGGTAGGGGGCAAAAAAAAAGGGGAAGGGAAAAAGAGGGGTGCAACACGAGCACTTCCCAGGGGGTCACCCATCCTAGTACTACTCTCGCCTAAGCACGCTTAACTTCGGAGTTCTGATGGGATCCGGTGCATTAGTGCTGGTATGATCGCACAAGCCAATTAAGTGAGATTTTAATTCTTTATTGCGGAAGGGCGGGACGAAGAGGGAAAGAAAAAGGAAAGGAAAGGAAATGGGGATGCGAAGCGTACGAAATGGAAGGTTTGGCATGCCAAAGCGCCCGGGAAGACGATTCCGACCGCATATTATAATAAGAAAAACTCAACTCGAGCGCAAAGTTATAAAGATTTGAAGGTAGTTGCGAACCGAACACGTTGAACTTTCGAGGTAGAACGGCAATAGAAAAGAGAAGTACGAAAAGGACGAAAGAATGGGATAAGAAATCATATAGATTCGGTTGCGGGCGTGAAAACGAAAGAGAGGAAGCACGGGGTAGGGGGCAAAAAAAAAAGGGAAGGGAAAAAGAGGGGTGCAACACGAGGACTTCCCAGGGGGTCCACCCATCCTAGTACTACTCTCGCCCAAGCCCGCTTAACTTCGGAGTTATGATAGGATTCGGTGCATTAGTGCTGGTATGATCGCACCCGTCAATTAAGTGAGATTTTAATTCTTTATTACGGAAGGGCGGGACGAAGAGGGAAAGAAAAAGGAAAGGAAAGGAAATGGGGATGCGAAGCGTACGAAAGGAAAGGTCGGGCATAACAAAGCACCCGGGAAGACGATTCCGACCGCATATTATAATAAGAAAAACTCAACTCGAGCGCAAAGTTATAAAGATTTGAAGGTAGTTGCGAACCGAACACGTTGAACTTTCGAGGTAGAACGGCAATAGAAAAGAGAAGTACGAAAAGGACGAAAGAATGGGATAAGAAATCATAGAGGTTCGGTTGCGGGCGTGAAAACGAAAGAGAGAAAGCACGGGGTAGGGGCAAAAAAAAAAAAAAAAGGGGAAGGGAAAAAGAGGGGTGCAACACGAGAACTTCCCAGGGGGTCACCCATCCTAGTACTACTCTCCCCCAAGCACGCTTAACTTCGGAGTTCTGATGGGATCCGGTGCATTAGTGCTGATATGATCGCACCCGTCAATTAAGTGAGATTTTAATTCTTTATTGCGTAAGGGCGGGACGAAGAGGGAAAGAACAAGGAAAGGAAAGGAAATGGGGATGCGAAGCGTACGAAAGGAAAAGTTGGGCATAACAAAGCACCCGGGAAGACGATTCCGACCGCATATTATAATAAGAAAAACTCAACTCGAGCGCAAAGTTATAAAGATTTGAAGGTAGTTGCGAACCGAACACGTTGAACTTTCGAGGTAGAACGGCAATAGAAAAGAGAAGTACGAAAAGGACGAAAGAATGGGATAAGAAATCATAGAGATTCGGTTGCGGGCGTGAAAACGAAAGAGAGGAAGCACGGGGTAGGGGCAAAAAAAAAAAAAGGGAAGGGAAAAAGAGGGGTGCAACACGAGAACTTCCCAGGGGGTCACCCATCCTAGTACTACTCTCCCCCAAGCACGCTTAACTTCGGAGTTCTGATGGGATCCGGTGCATTAGTGCTGATATGATCGCACCCGTCAATTAAGTGAGATTTTAATTCTTTATTGCGGAAGGGCAGGACGAAGAGGGAAAGAAAAAGGAAAGGAAAGGAAATGGGGATGCGAAGCGTACGAAATGGAAGGTTTGGCATGCCAAAGCGCCCGGGAAGACGATTCCGACCGCATATTATAATAAGAAAAACTCAACTCGAGCGCAAAGTTATAATGATTTGAAGGAGTTCCGAACCGAACACGTTGAACTTTCGAGGTAGAACGGCAATGGAAAGGAGAAGTACGAAAAGGGCAAAAGAACGGGAGAACAAAACATAGAGGTTTGGTTACGGGCGTGAAAACGAAAGAGAGGAAGCACGGGGTAGGGGCAAAAAAAAAGGGAAGGGAAAAAGAGGGGTGCAACACGAGGAGTTCCCAGGGGGTCACCCATCCTAGTACTACTCTCGCCCAAGCACACTTAACTTCGGAGTTCTGATGGGATCCGGTGCATTAGTGCTGGTATGATCGCACCCGCCAATTAAGTGAGATTTTAATTCTTTATTGTGGAAGGGCGGGACGAAGAGGGAAAGAAAAAGGAAAGGAAAGGAAATGGGGATCCGAAGCGTATGAAAGGGAAGGTTTGGCATGCCAAAGCGCCCGGGAAGACGATTCCGACCGCATGTTATAATAACAAAAACTCAACTCGAGCGCAAAGTTATAAAGATTTGAAGGTAGTTGCGAACCGAACACGTTGAACTTTCGAGGTAGAACGGCAATAGAAAGGACAAGTACGAAAAGGACGAAAGAACGGGAGAAGAAATCATACAGGTTCGGTTGCGGGCGTGAAAACGAAAGAGAGGAAGCACGGGGTAGGGGGCAAAAAAAAAAAAAAAAAGGGAAGGGAAAAGGAGGGGTGCAACACGAAGACTTCCCAGGGGGTCACCCACCCTAGTACTACTCTCGCCCAAGCACGCTTAACTTTAGAGTTCTGACGGGATCCGGGATTCGGTGCAGTGCTGGTATGATCGCACCGGTCAATTAAGTGAGATTTTAATTCTTTTATTGCGGAAGGGCGGGACGAAGAGGGAAAGAAAAAAGGAAAGGAAAGGAAATGGGGATGCGAAGCGTACTGAAAGGGAAGGTTTGGCATGCCAAAGCGCCCGGAAGACGATTCCGACCGCATATTATAATAAGAAAAACTCAACTCGAGCGCAAAAAAAACGAAAGAGAGGAAGCACGGGGTAGGGGGGCAAGGGAAGGGAAAAAGAGGGGTGCAACACGAGGACTTCCCTGTGGGGTCACCCATCCTAGTACTACTCTCGCCCAAGCACGCTTAACTTCTGAGTTCTCGATGGGATCCGGTGCATTAGTGCTGGTATGATCGCACCCGTCAATTAAGTGAGATTTTAATTCTTTATTGCGGAAGGGCGGGACGAAGAGGGAAAGAAAAAGGAAAGGAAAGGAAATGGGGATGCGAAGCGTACGAAAGGGAAGGTTTGGCATGCCAAAGCGCCCGGGAAGACGATTCCGACCGCATATTATAATAAGAAAAACTCAACTCGAGCGCAAAAAAAACGAAAGAGAGGAAGCACGGGGTAGGGGCAGGGAAGGGAAAAAGAGGGGTGCAACACGAGGACTTCCCAGGGGGTCACCCATCCTAGTACTACTCTCGCCCAAGCACGCTTAACTTCGGAGTTCTGATGGGATCCGGTGCATTAGTGCTGGTATGATCGCACCCGTCAATTAAGTGAGATTTTAATTCTTTATTGCGGAAGGGCGGGACGAAGAGGGAAAGAAAAAGGAAAGGAAAGGAAATGGGGATGCGAAGCATACGAAAGGAAAGGTTTGGCATGCCAAAGCGCCCGGGAAATCGATTCCGACCGCATATTATAATAAGAAAAACCCAACTCGAGCGTAAAGTTATAAAGATTTGATGGTAGTTGCGAACCGAACACGTTGAACTTTCGAGGTAGAACGGCAATAGAAAGGAGAAGTACGAAAAGGAAGAAACAACGGGAGAAGAAATCATAGAGGTTCAGGGCTATGGGTGAAAACGAAAGAGAGGAAGCACTGGGGTAGGGGGACAAAAAAAAAGGGAAGGAAAAAAGAGGGGTGCAACACGAGGACTTCCAGGGAGGTCACCCATCCTAGTACTACTCTCGTCCAAGCACGCTTAACTTCGGAGTTCTGATGGGATCCGGTGCATTAGTGCTGGAATGATCGCACCCTTCAATTAAGTGAGATTTTAATTCTTTATTGCGGAAGGGCGAGACGAAGAGGGAAAGAAAAAGGAAAGGAAAGGAAATGGGGATGCGAAGCGTACGAAAGGGAAGGTTTGGCATGCCAAAGCGCCCGGGAAGACGATTCCGACCGCATATTATAATAAGAAAAACTCAACTCGAGCGCAAAAAAACGAAAGAGAGGAAGCACGGGGTAGGGGGCAAAAGGGAAGGGAAAAAGAGGGGTGCAACACGAGGACTTCCCAGGGGGTCACCCATCCTGGTACTACTCTCGCCCAAGCACGCTTAACTTCAAAGTTCTGATGGGATCCGGTGCATTAGTGCTGGTATGATCGCACCCATCAATTATGTGAGATTTTAACTCTTTATTGCGGAAGGGCGGGACTAAGAGGGAAAGAAAAAGGAAAGGAAAGGAAATGGGAATGCGAAGCGTACGAAAGGGAAGGTTTGGCATGCCAAAGCGCCCGGGAAAACGATTCCGACCGCATATTATAATAAGAAAACTTCAACTCGAGCGTAAAGTTATAAAGATTTGATGGTAGTTGCGAACCGAACACGTTGAACTTTCGAGGTAGAACGACAATAGAACGGAGAAGTACGAAAAGGAAGAAACAACGGGAGAAGAAATCATACAGGTTCGGTTGCGGGTGAAAACGAAAGAGAGAAAGCACGGGGTAGGGGACAAAAGAAAAAAAAAAGGGAAGGAAAAAAGAGGGTTGCTACAAGAGGACTTCCCAGGGGGTCACCCATCCTAGTACTACTCTCGCCCAAGCACGCTTAACTTCGGAGTTCTGATGGGATCCGGTGCATTAGTGTCGGGTATGATCGCACCCATCAATTAAGTGAGATTTTAATTCTTTATTGCGGAAGGGCGGGACGAAGAGGGAAAGAAAAAGGAAAGGAAAGGAAATGGGGATGCGAAGCGTACGAAAGGGAAGGTTTGGCATGCCAAAGCGCCCGGGAAGACGATTCCGACCGCATATTATAATAAGAAAAACTCAACTCGAGCGCAAAAAAAACGAAAGAGAGGAAGCACGGGGTAGGGGGCAAAAAAAAAAAGGGAAGGGAAAAAGAGGGGTGCAACACGAGGACTTCCCAGGGGGTCACCCATCCTAGTACTACTCTCGCCCAAGCACGCTTAACTTCGGAGTTCTGATGGGATCCGGTGCATTAGTGCTGGTATGATCGCACAAGCCAATTAAGTGAGATTTTAATTCTTTATTGCGGAAGGGCGGGACGAAAAGGGGAAGAAAAAGGAAAGGAAAGGAAATGGGGATGCGACGCGGGCGAAAGGGAAGATTTGGCATGCCAAAACGCCCGGGAAGACGATTCCGACCCCATATTATAAATAGAAAAACTCAACTCGAGCGCAAAGTTATAAAGATTTGGAGGTAATTGTGAACCGAACACGTTGAACTTTCGATGTAGAACGGCAATAGAAAGGTGAAGTACGAAAAGGACGAAAGAACGGGAGAAGAAATCATATAGGTTCGGTTGCGGGCGTGAAAACGAAAGAGAGGAAGCACGGGGTAGGGGGCAAAAAAAAAAGGGAAGGGAAAAAGAGGGGTGCAACACGAGGACTTCCCAGGGGGTCCACCCATCCTAGTACTACTCTCGCCCAAGCCCGCTTAACTTCGGAGTTATGATAGGGATCCGGTGCATTAGTGTCTGGGTATGATCGCACCCGTCAATTAAGTGAGATTTTAATTCTTTATTACGGAAGGGCGGGATGAAGAGGGAAAGAAAAAGGAAAGGAAAGGAAATGGGGATGCGAAGCGTACGAAAGGAAAGGTTGGGCATAACAAAGCACCCGGGAAGACGATTCCGACCGCATATTATAATAAGAAAAACTCAACTCGAGCGCAAAGTTATAAAGATTTGAAGGTAGTTGCGAACCGAACACGTTGAACTTTCGAGGTAGAACGGCAATAGAAAAGAAAAGTACGAAAAGGACGAAAGAATGGGATAAGAAATCATAGAGGTTCGGTTGCGGGCGTGAAAACGAAAGAGAGGAAGCACGGGGTAGGGGGCAAGGGAAGGGAAAAAGAGGGGTGCAACACGAGGACTTCCCAGGGGGTCACCCATCCTAGTACTACTCTCGCCCAAGCACGCTTAACTTCGGAGTTCGATGGGATCCGGTGCATTAGTGCTGGTATGATCGCACCCGTCAATTAAGTGAGATTTTAATTCTTTATTGCGGAAGGGCGGGACGAAGAGGGAAAGAAAAAGGAAAGGAAAGGAAATGGGGATGCGAAGCGTACGAAAGGGAAGGTTTGGCATGCCAAAGCGCCCGGGAAGACGATTCCGACCGCATATTATAATAAGAAAAACTCAACTCGAGCTCAAAGTTATAATGATTTGAAGGTAGTTCCGAACCGAACACGTTGAACTTTCGAGGTAGAACGGCAATGGAAAGGAGAAGTACGAAAAGGGCAAAAGGACGGGAGAAGAAATCATAGAGGTTTGGTTGCGGGCGTGAAAACGAAAGAGAGGAAGCACGGGGTAGGGGCAAAAAAAAAGGGAAGGGAAAAAGAGGGGTGCAACACGAGGACTTCCCAGGGGGTCACCCATCCTAGTACTACTCTCGCCCAAGCACGCTTAACTTCGGAGTTCTGATGGGATCCGGTGCATTAGTGCTGGTATGATCGCACCCGTCAATTAAGTGAGATTTTAATTCTTTATTGCGGAAGGGCGGGACGAAGAGGGAAAGAAAAAGGAAAGGAAAGGAAATGGGGATCCGAAGCGTATGAAAGGGAAGGTTTTGCATGCCAAAGCGCCCGGGAAGACGATTCCGACCGCATGTTATAATAACAAAAACTCAACTCGAGCGCAAAGTTATAAAGATTTGAAGGTAGTTACGAACCGAACACGTTGAACTTTCGAGGTAGAACGGCAATAGAAAGGAGAAGTACGAAAAGGACGAAAGAACGGGAGAAGAAATCATAGAGGTTCGGTTGCGGGCGTAAAAATGAAAGAGTGGAAGCACGGGGTAGGGGGCAAAAAAAAAGGGAAGGGAAAAAGAGGGGTGCAACACGAGGACTTCCCAGGGGGTCACCCATCCTAGTACTACTCTCGCCCAAGCACGCTTAACTTCGGAGTTCTGATGGGATCCGGTGCATTAGTGCTGGTATGATCGCACCCGTCAATTAAGTGAGATTTTAATTCTTTATTGCGGAAGGGCGGGACGAAGAGGGAAAGAAAAAGGAAAGGAAAGGAAATGGGGATGCGAAGCGTACGAAAGGGAAGGTTTGGCATGCCAAAGCGCCCGGGAAGACGATTCCGACCGCATATTATAATAAGAAAAACTCAACTCGAGCGCAAAGTTATAAAGATTTGAAGGTAGTTGCGAACCGAACACGTTGAACTTTCGAGGTAGAACGGCAATAGAAAGGAGAAGTACGAAAAGGACGAAAGAACGGGAGAAGAAATCATAGTGGTTCGGTTGCGGGCGTGAAAACGAAAGAGAGGAAGCTCGGGGTAGGGGCAAAAAAAAAGGGAAGGGAAAAAGAGGGGTGCAACACGAGGACTTCCCAGGGGGTCACCCATCCTAGTACTACTCTCTCCCAAGCACACTTAACTTCGGAGTTCTGATGGGATCCGGTGCATTAGTGCTGGTATGATCGCACCCGATCAATTAAGTGAGATTTTAATTCTTTATTGCGGAAGGGCGAGACAAAGAGGGAAAGAAAAAGGAAGGAAAAGAAATGGGGATGCGAAGAGTACGAAAGGGAAGGTTTGGCATGGCTAAGCGCCCGGGAAGACGATTCCGACCGCATATTATAATAAGAAAAACTCAACTCAAGCGCAATGTTATAAGGATTTGAAGGTAGTTGCGAACCGAACACGTTGAACTTTCGAGGTAGAACGGCAATAGAAAGGACAAGTACGAAAAGGACGAAAGAACGGGAGAAGAAATCATAGAGGTTCGGTTGCGGGCGTGAAAACGAAAGAGAGGAAGCACGGGGTAGGGGCCAAAAAAAAAAAAAAAAGGGAAGGGAAAAAGAGGGGTGAAACACGAGGACTTCCCAGGGGGTCACCCATCCTAGTACTACTCTCGCCCAAGCACGCTTAACTTCGGAGTTCTGATGGGATCCGGTGCATTAGTGCTGGTATGATCGCACCCGTCAATTAAGTGAGATTTTAATTCTTTATTACGGAAGGGCGAGACAAAGAGGGAAAGAAAAAGGAAGGAAAAGAAATGGGGATGCGAATCGTACGAAAGGGAAGGTTTGGCATGGCAAAGCGCCCGGGAAGACGATTCCGACCGCATATTATAATAAGAAAAACTCAACTCGAGCGCAAAGTTATAAGGATTTGAAGGTAGTTGCGAACCGAACACGTTGAACTTTCGAGATAGAAAATAGAAAGGAGAAGTACGAAAAGGACGAAAGAACGGGAGAAGAAATCATAGAGGTTCGGTTACGGGCGTGAAAACGAAAGAGAGGAAGCACGGGGTAGGGGCCAAAAAAAAAAAAAAAAGGGAAGGGAAAAAGAGGGGTGAAACACGAGGACTTCCCAGGGGGTCACCTATCCTAGTACTACTCTCGCCTAAGCACGCTTAACTTCGGAGTTCTGATGGGATCCGGTGCATTAGTGCTGGTATGCTCGCACCCGTCAATTACGTGAGATTTTTATTCTTTACTGCGGAAGGGCGAGACGAAGAGGGAAAGAAAAAGGAAAGGAAAGGAAATAGGGATGCGAAGCGGGCGAAAGGGAAGATTTGGCATGCCAAAGCGCCCGGGAAGACGATTCCGACCCCATATTATAAATAGAAAAATTCAACTCGAGCGCAAAGTTATAAAGATTTGAGGGTAATTGCGAACCGAACACGTTGAACTTTCGAGATAGAACGGCAATAGAAAGGAGAAGTACGAAAAGGACGAAAGAACGGGAGAAGAAATCATAGAGGTTCGGTTGCGGGCGTGAAAACGAAAGAGAGGAAGCACGGGGTAGGGGGCCAAAAAAAAAAGGGAAGGGAAAAAGAGGGGTGCAACACGAGGACTTCCCAGGGGGTCCACCCATCCTAGTACTACTCTCGCCCAAGCCCGCTTAACTTCGGAGTTCTGATGGGATCCGGTGCATTAGTGCTGGTATGATCGCACCCGTCAATTAAGTGAGATTTTAATTTTTTTATTGCGGAAGGGCGGGACGAAGAGGGAAAGAAAAAGGAAAGGAAAGGAAATGGGGATGCGAGGCGTACGAAAGGGAAGGTTGGGCATGACAAAGCGCCCGGGAAGACGATTCCGACCGCATATTATAATAAGAAAAACTCAACTCGAGCGCAAAGTTATAAAGATTTGAAGGTAGTTGCGAACCGAACACGTTGAACTTTCGAGGTAGAACGGCAATAGAAAAGAGAAGTACGAAAAGGACGAAAGAACGGGAGAAGAAATGATAGAGGTTCGGTTGCGGGTGTGAAAACGAAAGAGAGGAAGCACGGGGTAGGGGCAAAAAAAAAAAAAAAGGGAAGGGAAAAAGAGGAGTGCAACCCGAGGACTTCCCAGGGGGTCACCCATCCTAGTACTACTCTCGCCCAAGCACACTTAATTTCGGAGTTCTGATAGGATCTGGTGCAATAGTGCTGGTATGATCGCACCCGTTAATTAAGTGAGATTTTAGTTCTTTATTGCGGAAGGGCAGGACGAAGAGGGAAAGAAAAAGGAAAGGAAAGGAAATGGGGATGCGAAGCGTACGAAAGGTAAGATTTGGCATGGCAAAGCGCCCGGGAAGACGATTCCGACCGCATATTATAATAAGAAAAACTCTACTCGAGCGCAAAGTTATAAGGATTTGAAGGTAGTTGCGAACCGAACACGTTGAAGTTTCGAGATAGAACGGCAATAGAAAGGAGAAGTACGAAAAGGACGAAAGAACGGGAGAAGAAATCATAGAGGTTCGGTTGCGGGCGTGAAAACGAAAGAGAGGAAGCACGGGGTAGGGGGCCAAAAAGGGAAGGGAAAAAGAGGGGTGAAACACGAGGACTTCCCAGGGGGTCACCCATCCTAGTACTACTCTCGCCCAAGCACGCTTAACTTCGGAGTTCTGATGGGATCCGGTGCATTAGTGCTGGTATGATCGCACCCATCAATTAAGTGAGATTTTAATTCTTTATTGCGGAAGGGCGGGACGAAGAGGGAAAGAAAAAGGAAAGGAAAGGAAATGGGGATGCGAAGCGGGCGAAAGGGAAGATTTGGCATGCCAAAGCGCCCGGGAAGACGATTCCGACTCCATATTATAAATAGAAAAACTAAACTCGAGCGCAAAGTTATAAAGATTTGGAGGTAATTGCGAATCGAACACGTTGAACTTTCGAGGTAGAACGGCAATAGAAAAGAGAAGTACGAAAAGGACGAAAGAACGGGAGAAGAAATCATAGAGGTTCGGTTGCGGGCGTGAAAACGAAAGAGAGGAAGCACGGGGTAGGGGGCAAAAAAAAAAAAAAAAAAGGGAAGGGAAAAAGAGGGGTGCAACACGAGGACTTCCCAGGGAGTCACCCATCCTAGTACTACTATTCTCTTCCAAGCACGCTTAACTTCAGAGTTCTGATGGGATCCGGTGCATTAGTGCTGGTATGATCGCACTCGTTAATTAAGTGAGATTTTAATTCTTTATTGCGGAAGGGCGGGACGAAGAGGGAAAGAAAATGGAAAGGAAAGGAAATGGGGATGCGAAGCGGGCGAAAGGGAAGATTTGGCATGCCAAAGCGCCCGGGAAGACGATTCCGACCCCATATTATAAATAGAAAAACTCAACTCTAGCGCAAAGTTATAAAGATTTGGAGGTAATTGCGAACCGAACACGTTGAACTTTCGAGGTAGAACGGCAATAGAAAGGAGAAGTACGAAAAGGACGAAAGAACTGGAGAAGAAATCATAGAGGTTCGGTTGCGGCCGTGAAAACGAAAGAGAGGAAGCACGGGGTAGGGGGCAAAAAAAAAGGGAAGGGAAAAAGAGGGGTGCAACACGAGGACTTCCCAGGGGGTCACCCATCCTAGTACTACTCTCGCCCAAGCACGCTTAACTTCGGAGTTCTGATGGGATCCGGTGCATTAGTGCTGGTATGATCGCACCCGTCAATTAAGTGAGATTTTAATTCTTTATTGCGGAAGGGCGGGACGAAGAGGGAAAGAAAAAGGAAAGGAAAGGAAATGGGGATGCGAAGCGTACGAAAGGGAAGGTTTGGCATGCCAAAGCGCCCGGAAGACGATTCCAATCGCATATTATAATAAGAAAAACTCAACTCGAGCGCAAAGTTATAAGGATTTGAAGGTAGTTGCGAACCGAACACGTTGAACTTTCGAGGTAGAACGGCAATAGAAAGGAGAAGTACGAAAAGGACGAAAGAACGGGAGAAGAAATCATAGAGGTTCTGGGTTATGGGGCGTGAAAACGAAAGAGAGGAAGCACTGGGGTAGGGGGCCAGGAAGGGAAAAAGAGGGGTGAAACACGAGGACTTCCCTGTGGGGTCACCCATCCTAGTACTACTCTCGCCCAAGCACGCTTAACTTCGAGTTCGATGGGATCCGGTGCATTAGTGCTGGTATGATCGAACCCGTCAATTAAGTGGGATTTTAATTCTTCATTGCGGAAGGGCGGGACGAAGAGGGAAAGAAAAAGGAAAGGAAAGGAAATGGGGATGCGAAGCGGGCTAAAGGGAAGATTTGGCATGCCAAAGCGCCCGGGAAGACGATTCCGACCCCATATTATAAATAGAAAAACTCAACTCGAGCGCAAAGTTATAAAGATTTGGAGGTAATTGCGAACCGAACACGTTGAACTTTCGAGGTAGAACGGCAATAGAAAGGAGAAGTACGAAAAGGGACGAAAGAGCTGGGAGAAGAAATCATAGAGGTTCGGCTATGGGCGTGAAAACGAAAGAGAGGAAGCACGGGCTAGGGGCCAAAAAAAAAAGGGAACGGAAAAAGAGGGGTGCAACACGAGGACTTCCCAGGGGGTCACCCATCCTAGTACTACTCTCGCCCAAGCACGCTTAACTTCGGAGTTCTGATGGGATCCGGTGCATTAGTGCTGGTATGATCGCACCCATCAATTAAGTGAGATTTTAATTCTTTATTGCGGAAGGGCGGGACGAAGAGGGAAAGAAAAAGGAAAGGAAAGGAAATGGGGATGCGAAGCGGGCGAAAGGGAAGATTTGGCATGCCAAAGCGCCCGGGAAGACGATTCCGACCCCATATTATAAATAGAAAAACTCAACTCGAGCGCAAAGTTATAAAGATTTGGAGGTAATTGCGAACCGAACACGTTGAACTTTCGAGGTAGAACGGCAATAGAAAGGAGAAGTACGAAAAGGGCGAAAGAGCGGGAGAAGAAATCATAGAGGTTCGGTTGCGGGCGTGAAAACGAAAGAGAAGAAGCACGGGCTAGGGGCCAAAAAAAAAAGGGAACGGAAAAAGAGGGGTGCAACACGAGGACTTCCCAGGGGGTCACCCATCCTAGTACTACTCTCGCCCAAGCACGCTTAACTTCGGAGTTCTGATGGGATCCGGTGCATTAGTGCTGGTATGATCGCACCCGTCAATTAAGTGAGATTTTAATTCTTTATTGCGGAAGGGCGGGACGAAGAGGGAAAGAAAAAGGAAAGGAAAGGAAATGGGGATGCGAAGCGTACGAAAGGGAAGGTTTGGCATGCCAAAGCGCCCGGGAAAGACGATTCCGACCGCATATTATAATAAGAAAAACTCAACTCGAGCGCAAAGTTATAAAGATTTGAAGGTAGTTGCGAAACGAACACGTTGAACTTTCGAGGTAGAACGGCAATAGAAAGGAGAAGTACGAAAAGGACGAAAGAACGGGAGAAGAAATCATAGAGGTTCGGGCTATGGGCGTGAAAACGAAAGAGAGGAAGCACGGGGTAGGGGGCAAAGGGGAAGGAAAAAGAGGGGTGCAACACGAGGACTTCCCAGGGGGTCACCCATCCTAGTACTACTCTCGCCCAAGCACGCTTAACTTCGGAGTTCTGATGGGATCCGGTGCATTAGTGCTGGTATGATCGCACCCATCAATTAAGTGAGATTTTAATTCTTTATTGCGGAAGGGGCGGGACGAAGAGGGAAAGAAAAAAGGAAAGGAAAGGAAAATGGGGATGCGAAGCGTACGAAAGGGAAGGTTTGGCATGCCAAAGCGCCCGGGAAGACGATTCCGACCGCATATTATAATAAGAAAAACTCAACTCGAGCGCAAAGTTATAAAGATTTGACGGTAGTTGCGAACCGAACACGTTGAACTTTCGAGGTAGAACGGCAATAGAAAGGAGAAGTACTGAAAAGGACAGAAAAGAACGGGAGAAGAAATCATAGAGGTTCGGGCTATGGGCGTGAAAAACGAAAGAGAGGAAGCACTGGGGTAGGGGGCAAGGGAAGGGAAAAAGAGGGGTGCAACACGAGGACTTCCCAGGGGGGTCACCCATCCTAGTACTACTCTCGCCCAAGCACGCTTAACTTCGGAGTTCGATGGGATCCGGGGCATTAAGGTGGGTATGATCGCACCCGTCAATTAAGTGAGATTTTAATTCTTTATTGCGGAAGGGCGGGACGAAGAGGGAAAGAAAAAGGAAAGGAAAGGAAATGGGGATGCGAAGCGTACGAAAGGGAAGGTTTGGCATGCCAAAGCGCCCGGGAAGACGATTCCGACCGCATATTATAATAAGAAAAACTCAACTCGAGCGCAAAGTTATAAAGATTTGAAGGTAGTTGCGAACCGAACACGTTGAACTTTCCAGGTAGAACGGCAATAGAAAGGAGAAGTACGAAAAGGACGAAAGAACGGGAGAAGAAATCATAGAGGTTCGGTTGCGGGCGTGAAAACGAAAGAGTGGAAGCGAGGGGTAGGGGGCAAAAAAAAAGGGAAGGGAAAAATAGGGGTGCAACACGAGGACTTCCCAGGGGGTAACCCATCCTAGTACTACTCTCGCCCAAGCACGCTTAACTTCGGAGTTCAGATGGGATCCGGTGCATTACTGCTGGTATGATCGCACCCTTCAATTAAGTGAGATTGTAATTCTTTATTGCGGAAGGGCGGGACGAAGAGGGAAAGAAAAAGGAAAGGAAAGGAAATGGGGATGCGAAGCGTACGAAAGGGAAGGTTTGGCATGCCAAAGCGCCCGGGAAGACGATTCCGACCGCATATTATAATAAGAAAACCTCAACTCGAGCGCAAAGTTATAAAGATTTGAAGGTAGTTGCGAACCGAACACGGTGAACTTTCGAGGTAGAACGGCAATAGAATGGAGAAGTACGAAAAAGACGAAAGAACGGGAGAAGAAATCATAGAGGTTCGGTTACGGGCGTGAAAACGAAAGAGAGAAAGCACGTGGGTCAGGGGGCAAAGGCAAGGGAAAAAGAGGGGTGCAACACGAGGACTTCCCAGGGGGTCACCCATCCTAGTACTACTCTCGCCCAAGCACGCTTAACTTCGGAGTTTTGATGGGATCCGGTGCATTAGTGCTGGTATGATCGCACCCGTCAATTAAGTGAGATTTTAATTCTTTATTGCGGAAGGGCGGGACGAAGAGGGAAAGAAAAAAAGGAAAGGAAAGGAAATGGGGATGCGAAGCGCATCTGAAAGTGGAAGGTTTAGCATGCCAAAGCGCCCGGGAAGACGATTCCGACCGCATATTATAATAAGAAAAACTCAACTCGAGCGCAAAGTTATAAAGATTTGAAGGTAGTTGCGGAACGAACACGTTGAACTTTCGAGGTAGAACGGCAATAGAATGGAGAAGTACTGAAAAGGACGAAAGAACGGGAGCATAAATCATCGAGGTTCGGGCTATGCGTGAAAACGAAAGAGAGAAAGCACGGGTAGGGGGGCAAAAAAAAAGGGGAAGGGAAAAAAGAGGGGTGCAACACGAGGACTTCCCAGGGGGTCACCCATCCTAGTACTACTCTCGCCCAAGCACGCTTAACTTCGGAGTTCTGATGGGATCCGGTGCATTAGTGCTGGTATGATCGCACCCGTCAATTAAGTGAGATTTTAATTCTTTATTGCGGAAGGGCGGGACGAAGAGGGAAAGAAAAAGGAAAGGAAAGGAAATGGGGATGCGAAGCGTACAAAAGGGAAGGTTTGGCATGCCAAAGCGCCCGGGAAGACGATTCCGACCGCATATTATAATAAGAAAAACTCAACTCGAGCGCAAAGTTATAAAGATTTGAAGGTAGTTGCGAACCGAACACGTTGAACTTTCGAGGTAGAACGGCAATAGAAAGGAGAAGTACGAAAATGACGAAAGAACGGGAGAAGAAATCATAGAGGTTCGGTTGCGGGCGTGAAAAACGAAAGAGTGGAAGCACGGGGTAGGGGGCAAAAAAAAAAAAAAAAAGGGAAGGGAAAAAGAGGGGTGAAACACGAGGACTTCCCAGGGGGTCACCCATCCTAGTACTACTCTCGCCCAAGCACACTTACTTCGGAGTTCTGTTGGGATCCGGTGCATTAGTGCTGGTATGATTGCACCCGTCAATTAAGTGAAATTTTAATTCTTTATTGCGGAAGGGCGGGACGAAGTGGGAAAGAAAAAGGAAAGGAAAGGAAATGGGGATGCGAAGCGGGCGAAAGGGAAGATTTGGCATGCCAAAGCGCCCGGGAAGACGATTCCGACCCCATATTATAAATAGAAAAACTCAACTCGAGCGCAAAGTTATAAAGATTTGGAGGTAATTGCGAACCGAACACGTTGAACTTTCGAGGTAGAACGGCAATAGAAAGGAGAAGTACGAAAAGGGCGAAAGAGCGGGAGAAGAAATCATAGAGGTTCGGTTGCGGGCGTGAAAACGAAAGAGAGGAAGCACGGGCTAGGGGCCAAAAAAAAGGGAAGGGAAAAAGAGGGGTGCAACACGAGGACTTCCCAGGGGGTCACCCATCCTAGTACTACTCTCGCCCAAGCACGCTTAACTTCGGAGTTCTGATGGGATCCGGTGCATTAGTGCTGGTATGATCGCACCCATCAATTAAGTGAGATTTTAATTCTTTATTGCGGAAGGGCGGGACGAAGAGGGAAAGGAAAGGAAATGGGGATGCGAAGCGTACGAAAGGGAAGGTTTGGCATGCCAAAGCGCCCGGGAAGACGATTCCGACCGCATATTATAATAAGAAAAACTCAACTCGAGCGCAAAGTTATAAATATTTGAAGGTAGTTGCGAACCGAACACGTTGAACTTTCCAGGTAGAACGGCAATAGAAAGGAGAAGTACGAAAAGGACGAAAGAACGGGAGAAGAAATCATAGAGGTTCGGTTGCGGGCGTGAAAACGAAAGAGTGGAAGCGAGGGGTAGGGGGAAAAAAAAAGGGAAGGGAAAAATAGGGGTGCAACACGAGGACTTCCTGTGGGGTAACCCATCCTAGTACTACTCTCGCCCAAGAACGCTTAACTTCGGAGTTCGGGATGGGATCCGGTGCATTACTATCGGGTATGATCGCACCCTTCAATTAAGTGAGATTTTAATTCTTTATTGCGGAAGGGCGGGACGAAGAGGGAAAAGAAAAAAGGAAAGGAAAGGAAATGGGGATGCGAAGCGTACGAAAGGGAAGGTTTGGCATGCCAAAGCGCCCGGGAAGACGATTCCGACCGCATATTATAATAAGAAAAACTCAACTCGAGCGCAAAGTTATAAAGATTTGAAGGTAGTTGCGAACCGAACACGTTGAACTTTCGAGGTAGAGCGGCAATAGAATGGAGAAGTACGAAAAGGACGAAAGAACGGGAGCAGAAATCATCGAGGTTCGGTTGCGGGCGTGAAAACGAAAGAGAGAAAGCATGGGGTAGGGGGCGAAAAAAAAAAAAAAGGGAAGGGAAAAAGAGGGGTGCAACACGAGGACTTCCCAGGGGGTCACCCATCCTAGTACTACTCTCGCCCAAGCACGCTTAACTTCGGAGTTCTGATGGGATCCGGTGCATTAGTGCTGGTATGATCGCACCCGTCAATTAAGTGAGATTTTAATTCTTTATTGCGGAAGGGCGGGACGAAGAGGGAAAGAAAAAGGAAAGGAAAGGAAATGGGGATGCGAAGCGTACGAAAGGGAAGGTTTGGCATGCCAAATCGCCCGGGAAGACGATTCCGACCACATATTATAATAAGAAAAACTCAACTCGAGCGCAAAGTTATATAGATTTTTGAAGGTAGTTGCGAACCGAACACGTTGAACTTTCCTGGTAGAACAGCAATAGAAAGGAGAAGTACGAAAAGGACGAAAGAACGGGAGAAGAAATCATAGAGGTTCGGTTGCGGGCGTGAAAACGAAAGAGTGGAAGCGAGGGGTAGGGGGCAAAAAAAAAAAAAAAAAGGGAAGGGAAAAATAGGGGTGCAACACGAGGACTTCCCAGGAGGTCACCCATCCTAGTACTACTCTCGCCCAAGAACACTTAACTTCGGAGTTCAGATGGGATCCGGTGCATTACTGCTGGTATGATCGCACCCTTCAAATAAGTGAGATTGTAATTCTTTATTGCGGAAGGACGGGACGAAGAGGGAAAGAAAAAGGAAAGGAAAGGAAATGGGGATGCGAAGCGTACGAAAGGGAAGGTTTGGCATGCCAAAGCGCCCGGGAAGACGATTCCGACCGCATATTATAATAAGAGAAACTCAACTCGAGCTCAAAGTTATAAAGATTTGAAGGTAGTTGCGAACCGAACACGGTGAACTTTCGAGGTAGAACGGCAATAGAATGGAGAAGTACGAAAAGGACGAAAGAACGGGAGAAGAAATCATAGAGGTTCGGTTACGGGCGTGAAAACGAAAGAGAGAAAGCACGGGGTAGGGGGCAAAAAAAAAAAGGGGGAAGGGAAAAAGAGGGGTGCAACACGAGGACTTCCCAGGGGGTCACCCATCCTAGTACTACTCTCGCCCAAGCACGCTTAACATCGGAGTTCTGATGGGATCCGATGCATTAGTGCTTGTACGATCGCACCCGTCAATTAAGTGAGATTTTAATTCTTTATTGCGGAAGGGCGGGACGAAGAGGGAAAGAAAAAGGTAAGGAAAGGAAATGGGGATGCGAAGCGTGCGAAAGGGAAGGTTTGGCATGCCAAAGCGCCCGGGAAGGCGATTTCGACCGCATATTATAATAAGAAAAACTCAACTCGAACGCAAAGTTATAAAGATTTGAAGGTAGTTGCGAACCGAACAATTTGAACTTTCGAGATAGAACGGCAATAGAAAGGAGAAGTACGAAAAGGACGAAAGAACGGGAGAAGAAATCATAGAGGTTCGGTTGCGGGCGTGAAAACGAAAGAGAGGAAGCACGAGGTAGGGGGCACAAAAAAAAAAAGGATGGGAAAAAGAGGGGTGCAACACGGGGACATCCCAGGGGGTCACCCATCCTAGTACTACTCTCGCCCAAGCACGCTTAACTTCGGAGTTCTGATGGGATCCCGTGCATTAGTCCTGGTATGATCGCAACCACCAATTAAGTGAGATTTTAATTCTTTATTGCGGAAGGGCGGGACGAAGAGGGAAAGAAAAAGGAAAGGAAAGGAAATGGGGATGCAAAGCGTGCGAAAGGGAAGGTTTGGCATGCCAAAGCGCCCGGGAAGACGATTTCGACCGCATATTATAATAAGAAAAACTCAATTCGAACGCAAAGTTATAAAGATTTGAAGGTAGTTGCGAACCGAACACGTTGAACTTTCGAGGTAGAACGGCAATAGAAAGGAGAAGTACGAAAAGGACGAAGGAACGGGAGAAGAAATCATAGAGGTTCGGTAGCGGGCGTGAAAAAGAAAGAGAGTTAGCACGGGGTAGGGGGGCAAAAAAAAAAAAAGGAAAGGGAAAAAGAGGGGTGCAACACGAGGACTTCCCAGGGGGTCACCCATCCGAGTACTACTCTCGCCCAAGCACGCTTAACTTCGGAGTTCTGATGGGGTCCGGTGCATTAGTGCTGGTATGATCGCACCCGTCAATCAAGTGAGATTTTAATTCTCTATTGCGGAAGGGCGGGACGAAGAGGGAAAGAAAAAGGAAAGGAAAGGAAATGGGGATGCGAAGCGTGCGAAAGGGAAGGTTTGGCATGCCAAAGCGCCCGGGAAGACGATTCCGACCGCATTTTATAATAAGAAAAACTCAACTCGAGCGCAAAGTTATAAAGATTTGAAGGTAGTTGCGAACCGAACACGTTGAACTTTCCAGTAGAACGGCAATAGAAAGGAGAAGTACTGAAAAGGACGAAAGAACGGGAGAAGAAATCATAGAGGTTCGGCTATGGGCGTGAAAACGAAAGAGTGGAAGCGAGGGGTAGGGGGCAAGGGAAGGGAAAAATAGGGGTGCAACACGAGGACTTCCCAGGGGGTAACCCATCCTAGTACTACTCTCGCCCAAGAACGCTTAACTTCGGAGTTCAGATGGGATCCGGTGCATTACTGCTGGTATGATCGCACCCTTCAATTAAGTGAGATTGTAATTCTTTATTTCGGAAGGGCGGGACGAAGAGGGAAAGAAAAAGGAAAGGAAAGGAAATGGGGATGCGAAGCGTACGAAAGGGAAGGTTTGGCATGCCAAAGCGCCCGGGAAGACGATTCCGACCGCATATTATAATAAGAAAAACTCAACTCGAGCGCAAAGTTATAAAGATTTGAAGGTAGCTGCGAACCGAACACGGTGAACTTTCGAGGTAGAACGGCAATGGAATGGAGAAATACGAAAAGGACGAAAGAACGGGAGAAGAAATCATAGAGGTTCGGTTACGGGCGTGAAAACGAAAGAGAGAAAGCACAGGGTCGGGGGCAAAAAGGGAAGGGAAAAAGAGGGGTGCAACACGAGGACTTCCCAGGAGGTCACCCATCCTAGTACTACTCTCGCCCAAGCAAGCTTAACTTTTGAGTTCTGATTGGATCCGATGCATTAGTGCTGGTATGATCGCACCTGTCAATTAAGTGAGATTTTAATTCTTTATTGCGGAAGGGCGGGACGAAGAGGGAAAGAAAAAGGAAAGGAAAGGAAATGGGGATGCGAAGCGTACGAAAGTTGAGGTTTGGCATGCCAAAGCGCCCGGGAAGACGATTCCGACCGCATATTATAATAAGAAAAACTCAACTCGAGCGCAAAGTTATAAAGATTTGAAGGTAGTTGCGAACCGAACACGTTGAACTTTCCTGGTAGAACGGCAATAGGAAGGAGAAGTACGAAAAGGACGAAAGAACGGGAGCAGAAATCATCGAGGTTCGGTTGCGGGCGTGAAAACGAAAGAGAGAAAGCACGGGGTAGGGGGCAAAAAAAAAAAAAAAAAAGGGAAGAGAAAAAGAGGGGTGCAACACGAGGACTTCCCAGGGGGTTACGCATCCTAGTACTACTCTCGCCCAAGCACGCTTAACATCGGAGTTCTGATGGGATCCGGTGCATTAGTGCTGGTATGATCGCACCCGTCAATTAAGTGAGATTTTAATTCTTTATTGTTGAAGGGCGGGACGAAGAGGGAAAGAAAAAGGAAAGGAAAGGAAATGGGGATGCGAAGCGTACGAAAGGGAAGGTTTAGCATGCCAAAGCGCCCGGGAAAGACGATTCAGACCACATATTATAATAAGAAAAACTCAACTCGAGCGCAAAGTTATAAAGATTTGACGGCAGTTGCGAACCGAACACGTTGAACTTTCCTGGTAGAACGGCAATAGAAAGGAGAAGTACGAAAAGGACGAAAGAACGGGAGAAGAAATCATAGAGGTTCGGTTGCGGGTGTGAAAACGAAAGAGTTGAAGCGAGGGGTAGGGGGCAAAAAAAAAAAAAAAAGGGAAGGGAAAAAGAGGGGTGCAACACGAGGACTTCCCAGGGGTCACCCATCCTAGTACTACTCTCGCCCAAGCACGCTTAACATCGGAGTTCTGATGGGATCCGGTGCATTAGTGCTGGTACGATCGCACCCGTCAATTAAGTGAGATTTTAATTCATTATTGTGGAAGGGCGGGACAAAGAGGGAAAGAAAAAGGAAAGGAAAGGAAATGGGGATGCGAAGCGTACGAAAGGGAAGGTTTGGCATGCCAAAGCGCCCGGGAAGACGATTCCGACCGCATATTATAGTAAAAAAAACTCAACTAGAGCGCAAAGTTATAAAGATTTGAAGGTAGTTGCGAACCGAACACGTTGAACTTTCGAAGTAGAACGGCAGTAGAAAGGAGAAATACGAAAAGGGCGAAAGAACGGGAGAAGAAATCATCGAGGTTCGGATGCGGGCGTGAAAACGAAAGATGGGAAGCACGGGGTAGGGGGCAAAAAAATAAGGGAAGGGAAAAAGAGGGGTGCAACACGACGACTTCCCAGGGGGTCACCTTTCCTAGTACTACTATTCTCTTCCAAGCACGCTTAACTTCAGAGTTCTGATGGGATCCGGTGCATTAGTGCTGGTATGATCACACGCGTTAATTAAGTGAGATTTTAATTCTTTATTGCGGAAGGGCTGGACGAAAAGGGAAAGAAAAAGGAAAGGAAAGGAAATGGGGATGCGAAGCGTACGAAAGGGAAGGTTTGGCATGCCAAAGCGCCCGGGAGGACCATTCCGACCGCATATTATAATAAGAAAAACTCAACTCGAGCGCAAAGTTATAAAGATTTGAAGGTAGTTGCGAACCGAACACGTTGTTTTCCAGGTAGAACGGCAATAGAAAGGAGAAGTACGAAAAGGACGAAAGAACGGGAGAAGAAATCATAGAGGTTCGGTTGCGGGCGTGAAAACGAAAGAGAGGAAGCACGGGGTAGGGGGCAAAAAAAAAAAGGGAAGGGAAAAAGAGGGGTGCAACACGAGGACTTCCCAGGGGGTCACCCATCCTAGTACTACTCTCGCCCAAGCACGCTTAACTTCGGAGTTCTGATGGGATCCGATGCATTAGGGCTTGTATGATCGCAACCGTCAATTAAGTGAGATTTTAATTCTTTATTGCGGAAGGGCGGGACGAAGAGGGAAAGAAAAAGGTAAGGAAAGGAAATGGGGATGCGAAGCGTACGAAAGGGAAGGTTTGGCATGCCAAAGCGCCCGGGAGGACCATTCCGACCGCATAATATAATAAGAAAAACTCAACTCGAGCGCAAAGTTATAAAGATTTGAAGGTAGTTGCGAACCGAATACGTTGAACTTTCGAGATAGAACGGCAATAGAAAGGAGAAGTACGAAAAGGACGAAAGAACGGGAGAAGAAATCATAGAGGTTCGGTTGCGGGCGTGAAAACGAAAGAGAGGAAGCACGAGGTAGGAGGCACAAAAAAAAAAAAAAAAGGATGGGAAAAAGAGGGGTGCAACACGGGGACTTCCCAGGGGGTCACCCATCCTAGTACTACTCTCGCCCAAGCACGCTTAACTTCGGAGTTTTGATGGGATCCCGTGCATTAGTCCTGGTATGATCGCAACCGCCAATTAAGTGAGATTTTAATTCTTTATTGCGGAAGGGAGGGACGAAGAGGGAAAGAAAAAGGAAAGGAAAGGAAATGGGGATGCGAAGCGTGCGAAAGGGAAGGTTTGGCATGCCAAAGCGCCCGGGAAGACGATTTCGACCGCATATTATAATAAGAAAAACTCAATTCGAGCGCAAAGTTATAAAGATTTGAAGGTAGTTGCAAACCGAACACGTTGAACTTTCGAGGTAGAACGGCAATAGAAAGGAGAAGTACGAAAAGGGCGAAAGAACGGGAGAAGAAATCATAGAGGTTCGGTTGCGGGTATGAAAAACGAAAGAGAGGAAGCACGGGGTAGGGGGCAGAAAAAAAAAGGGAAGGGAAAAAGAGGGGTGCAACACGAGGACTTCCCAGGGGGTCACCCATCCTAGTACTACTTTCGACGAAACACGCTTAACATCGGAGTTCTGATGGGATCCGTTGCATTAGTGCTGGTATGATCGCACAGGTCAGTTAAGTGAGATTTTAATTCTTTATTGCGGAAGGGCGGGATGAAAAGGGAAAGAAAAAGGAAAGGAAAGGAAATGGGATGCGAAGCGTACGAAAGGGAAGGTTTGGCATGCCAAAGCGCCCGGGAAGACGATTCCGACCGCATATTATCATAAGGAAAACTCAACTCGAGCGCAAAGTTATAAAGATTTGAAGGTAGTTGCGAACCGAACACGTTGAACTTTCGAGGTAGAATGGAAATAGAATGGAGAAGTACGAAAAGGACGAAAGAACGGGAGAAGAAATCATAGAGGTTCGGTTGCGGGCGTGAAAATGAAAGATGGGAAGCACGGGGTAGGGGGCAAAAAAAAAAGAGACGGGAAAAAAAGGGGTGCAACACGAGGACTTCACAGGGGGTCACCCATCCTAGTACTACCCTCGCCCAAGCACGCATAACTTCGGAGTTCTGATGGGATCCGGTGCATTAGTGTTGGTATGACCGCACTCGTCAATTAAGTGTGATTTTAATTCTTTATTGCGGAAGGGCGGGACGAAGAGGGAAAGAAAAAGGAAAGGAAAGGAAATGGGGATGCGAAGCGTACGAAGGGGAAGGTTTGGCATGCAAAAGTACCCGGGAAGACGATTTCGACCGCATATTATAATAAGAAAAACTCAACTCGAGCGCAAAGTTATAATGATTTGAAGGTAGTTGCGAACCGAACACGTTGAACTTTCGAGGTAGAACGGCAATAGAATGGAGAAGTACGAAAAGGACGAAAGAACGGGAGAAGAAATCATCGAG
This sequence comes from Catharanthus roseus, assembly GCA_028651295.1. Lineage (NCBI taxonomy): Eukaryota > Viridiplantae > Streptophyta > Magnoliopsida > Gentianales > Apocynaceae > Catharanthus > Catharanthus roseus. The sequence goes on along the minus strand of JAPQWS010000001.1, from coordinate 3,272,418 downwards.
GTTCGGTTGCGGGCGTAAAAACGAAAGAGACAAAGCACGGGGTTGGGGGCAGGAAGGGAAAAAGAGGGGTGCAACACGAGGACTTCCCAGGGGTCACCCATCCTGGTACTACTCTCGCACAAGCACGCTTAACTTCGGAGTTCTGATGGGATCCGGTGCATTAGTGTTGGTATGATCGCACCCGTCAATTAAGTGAGATTTCAATTCTTTATTGTGGAAGGGCGGGACGAAGAGGGAAAGAAAAAGGAAAGGAAAGGAAATGGGGATGCGAAGCGTACGAAAGGGAAGGTTTGGTATGCCAAAGCGCCCGGGAAGACGATTCCGACCGCATATTATAATAAGAAAAACTCTACTCGAGCGAAAGTTATAAAGATTTGAAGGTAGTTGCGAACCGGACACGTTGAACTTTCGAAGTAGAATGGCAACAGAAAGGGGAAGTACGAAAAGGACGAAAGAACGGGAAAAGAAATCATCGAGGTTCGGATGCGGGCGTGAAAACGAAAGATGGGAAGCACGGGGTAGGGGGCAAAAGAAAAAAGGGAAGGGGAAAAGAGGGGAGCAACACGACGACTTCCCAGGGGTCCCCCATCCTAGTACTACTCTCGCCCAAGCACGCATTACTTCGGAATTCTGATGGGATCCGGTGCATTAGTGCTGGTATGATCGCGCCCGTCAATTAAGTGAGATTTTAATTCTTTATTGCGGAAGGGCGGGGCGAAGAGGGAAAGAAAAAGGAAAGGAAAGGAAATGGGGATGCGAAGCGTACGAAAGGGAAGGTTTGCCATGCCAAAGCACCCGGGAAGACGATTCCGACCGCATATTATAATAAGAAAAAACTCAACTCGAGCGCAAAGTTATAATGATTTGAAGGTAGTTGCGAACCGAACACGTTGAACTTTCGAGGTAGAACGGCAATAGAAAGGAGAAGTACGAAAAGGACGAAAGAACGGGATAAGAAATCATAGAGGTTCGGTTCCGGGCATGAAAACTCAAGAGTGGAAGCACGGGGTAGGGGGCAAAAGGAAGGGGAAAAGAGGGGTGCAACACGAGGACTTCCCAGGGGGTCACCCATCCTAGTACTACTCTCGCCCAAGCACACTTAACTTCAGAGTTCTGATGGGATCCAGTGCATTAGTGCTGGTATGATCGCACCCGTCAATTAAGTGAGATTTTAATTCTTTATTGTGGAAGGGCGGGACGAAGAGGGAAAGAAAAAGGAAAGGAAAGGAAATGGCGATGCGAATCGTACGAAAGGGAAGGTTTGGCATGCCAAATCGCCCGGGAAGACGATTCCGATCGCATATTATAATAAGAAAAACTCAACTCGAGCGCAAAGTTATAAGGATTTGAAGGTAGTTGCGAACCTAGCACGTTGAACTTTCGAGGTAGAACGGCAATGGAAAGGAGAAGTACGAAAAGGACGAAAGAACGGGAGAAGAAATCATGGAGGTTCGGTTGCGGGCGTGAAAACGAAAGAGAGGAAGCACGGGGTAAGGGCCAAAAAAAAAAAAAAAAGGGAAGGGAAAAAGAGGGGTGAAACACGAGGACTTCCCAGGGGGTCACCCATCCTAGTACTACTCTTCCCCAAGCACGCATAACTTCGGAGTTCTGATGGGATCCGGTGCATTAGTGCTGGTATGATCGCACTGGTCAATTAAGTGAGATTTTAATTCTTTATTGCGGAAGGGCGGGACGAAAAGGGAAAGAAAAAGGAAAGGAAAGGAAATGGGGATGCGAAGCGTACGAAAGAAAAGGTTTGGCATGCCAAAACGCCCGGGAGGACGATTCCGACCGCATATTATAATAAGAAAAACTCAACTCGAGCGCAAAGTTATAAAGATTTGAAGGTAGTTGCGGAACGAACACGTTGAACTTTCGAGGTAGAGCGGCAATAGAATGGAGAAGTACGAAAAGGACGAAAGAACGGGAGCAGAAATCATCGAGGTTCGGTTGCGGGCGTGAAAACGAAAGAGAGAAAGCACGGGGTAGGTGGCAAGGAAGGGAAAAAGAGGGGTGCAACACGAGGACTTCCCAGGCGGTCACCCATCCTAGTACTACTCTCGCCCAAGCACGCTTAACTTCGGAGTTCTGATGAGATCCGGTGCATTAGTGCTGGTATGATCGCATCAGTCAACTAAGTGAGATTTTAATTCTTTATTGCGGAAGGGCGGGACGAAGAGGGAAAGAAAAAGGAAGGAAAGGAAATGGGGATGCGAAGCGTACAAAAGGGAAGGTTTTGCAGAAAAGAAGTTTTTAATTTTTAGCTCATGGGTATAATGAGAGTCTCTAGTAGGGACATATTCCCAACCTTTTGTCTAGCCCTAGAGTATAATACGCAACATCTGTCTGTCTGGCCCTTCTTAATGGGTACAATAATTAGGAGTTGATATCAGTTACCGTTGTCTCTTATTTATTCCATAAGTTTAGAATCCCTAAAATGTCTGATTGAGCATATTGTTATAAAGTATTAAGTTTTTTTGTCCACTATGTATATAGTTAGAGACTTGATACAACCCTAACTATTTGATGCAATTTTTGTAAAAGAGGTTATATTGTTCTACCTTTGTCATGCTCGATTGGTATTCTTTCCTTTAAACACTATTGCTATAATTCTTTGCAAATGTTTGATTTCTTTCTTAAACGTGAGGTAAGATCAAGTTATTGTTCCTAATATCTTTCTTCTGAATTATTTTTAGCGTTTTATATTGTTATGTAAGTGTTTTGGTGCACCTATAAGTTTGGAATTGCTTACAACATTCTTCTAGATAAAACCCGTTAAAGATGGTCTAGGTTGGCATACCTTTCAAAAAACGAATGAAGCGAGAAAGTTGATAAGGAAAGGACATTGCTTTTTTGTGGAGAGAATGAGAGCAGAGAAACTGTGGAATAGAATAAGGACATTACCCAATGTAGAGATTAAAACAGAACAATCCTTTATGAAAGAATACACAAATGTGATAAAAGGTTATGAATTTAGCATGGTATTAAGAGAAGCTAAGTGGGAGGAAGAAATGATGAGAGTTGCCGAGTTTTACTCCTGAGCATATTGCAATTTACACGAATTAAGTCAGTATTAGGATTTGATTTCTGATTATATATTATTTATGGAGTATGTGAACGATATCTAATGTAATGTGTGAATTGATAGAGAAATTGATGTTACAAAGCATGCTAGATTCAAGGACAAAAATGAAAATGCCATCCCCGATAGCAGAGACTAGAGAGGAAAGCAAGTAATGTTATATATATGTCTAAAGAAATATTATGTTGTATAATGGTTTTATTTTATCAGGGGAAAGACAGTCTGTGGCATTATTGGAGAAAGGGCATGAAGAAAAAACGAGGAGAAAAGGAAAGAAGGCAAGTACCATAGAAAGACAGATCCAGATAACAAAACCTGTTATGAGGAAAGAAGTGGATGTACCCGTTACCGAGAAGAGAAAGTGAACAGAAGTAAGCAAAAAAGAAATCTCGATTGTCCCACATGTTAAGAGATGGATTGTTTTAGAAGGTAAAGAACAGGGAACCTCTGAGAGATACAATGTGTCAGAACACCAAGAACAAGAAGAACTGGTTGAAGGATGTACTCTAGAATTTCCAAGTTGGTCTATCTTAGTGAAAGGAGAAGATCCAGTTGGGGAAAAGAAAAGGCAATAGAGTCACAACTAGCTCCCTTGGGTATAGGGATAGCAACAAATATGAATCCTGAGGAGATGATGGATACTTTTTTCGTGAACAATGTACAGGTAAGGGTATACAATATCAGATGATCATGTTCTGTGGTATTGTATTATGCATTAATTTTTTCATGGAGTGTTTCATAACAATTTGTAAGTGCAGAATATGAATATAATGCATGAAGCTGTTCGTTGTATAATTATGAATGGTATAGCTCAAAAAGAATCGGTAGATAAATATAAGAAGGAACTGGAGAAAATGCGTCGGGAGCAAGAGATTGTACTTGATCGAGTGGCAGAACTGGAGAATAAAATTTCTAATATGGAAACATCAAATACAAAATTATCATAAACAAACACTAGCGTAACAGAAATTAATGAGCGGTTGACAAATGAGTGTACTGTTAAGGATGAAAAGATAGCAATTTTAAATGAAGCTCTAGCACAAGTACAGCAGGGTGAAAGTTGTCCTTCCAGGTGGTCTTATTTTGACCGATTGTAGGGTGAAGCCTCAGCCACCCTTATGCTTTAAACTTTTGTTATAAGTTGTTTAAGCCTATGTGTATGTGAATGGAATGAATTTCCAAAGTTCAACTAATTGAATAGACATTGTAGTTAATTGTGTAATCAACTATGATAAGACAGTAACCTTGGTTTAGAAAAATGACAACTGCTGATGTTTTGTGATAATGATGGTTTAAATGATTCCTTGCACAAGTGTTGGAATAGGATTAGCAGCCGTTTGAATTGCACAGAAACATTATTAAAAAACTTAGGGTAGAGGAAAAAGCTACATGAACGCGTCCGTTCATATACATTGTAAACTCCTACTACCCCTATAAAAAGTGATGAACCCCTGAGCTTGGCATAAGAAGTCGAAAGTGTTGTTATTTTGTCCACTTGCTTCAATAATTTTCCAAGAAGAATGAGTCATCATTATGCTACGATAGAGGGCAAAGAAATCCCGCACAATACCCCTTTGGCCATTTATTTCAAAATTGTTGATCCAGCATTAAAACTGTGTCAAACACATTTCCATGGCAAGCAAGAATATTTGAATTGCCATTGATGCAGATTTTATGAAGTCACCGAGATTTCCTTTCAATATTTCTTATTGATGGTTAAAGAGTACCTAGGCTTACGCGGAGGGGCGGTACATGTGGAGCTAGACGTTCACGATATGTCGTATAAATTTGATATTGAAGATGGAGATTTTAAAGAGATTGCTAGGAACGTGGTTGCTTCATAGGAAGCCATTGAGCTATTTGATAGGTTAGCTCACAGATGCTCTCCGAACTTTGAGTATTTCCTCAGATTGGATGCACTTATTGAAAAGGAAGAGAAGAACCGTAAGAGAAAATAGGCTATGGCTCACATGCAGTAGATTTTTTTGTTATTTTAAAAGATGGAAGGAGAGAGGCGGACCCCCTGGCAAGTGGGGGTAATCTGAAGGTTTATAGTCTTTGAGCTTTCGGGATTTGTAAACATGTTTGCTAGGCCTATCAGGGATGGCCGCCTGATAGGTGAAAGAAATGACAAAGGATTTTACATTCCCGTTGACTTTTTCCTTTTGTGTGTGTGCGTGTGCGTGTATGTGAGTTCTTTTTTTTTTTTTTTGTAATAGATAGGAGTATGACCATTTAGGTCAATATATATAAAAGAAAAATATTTTCGAAATGTTATGATTTAACCATTGTGGTACGTGAAGCATTGTTTTGCTCTCGTTCTTTTAAATTGTAGTTTTGTTTATGTAAAAAATTAAATGGTATGCATGTTTTACTTTTGAAAGTAACTTAGATAATTTTCCCTATTAAAAGAAGCATAGATAATGCTTGAGAGAAGAAAATATTGTATGTAAGGAGTGTAGAATATATATATATATATGAGATGCATTTGATATTTGAATATATCAAAATACATAGAGGTACACAAAGATTTAAGGAAAAAACTTTTGCAAATTAAGATCATTCCATGTGTTGGCTAAGATTTATCCTTCAGGATCTTGTAGCTTATAATTCCCATTGCCATTAACCTTTATTACCTAATAAGGACCTTCCCAGATGGGGTCTAACTTCCTGTTGGGATCAACCCGACTGATTTCATTCTTCCTTAGAACCAGATCACCTTTTTTTATCTTAGAAGGTTGAACCTTAGAATTATAATATCAAGCCACTTGTCGTTTGTAGTGAGCATCCCATTTAGCAACTGTTTCACGAAGCTCATCAATGAGAACCAAGTATTCATGCATGAGTTGCTTATTTTGGTCTTCATGAAAAGCGATGTTCCTTAGTGATTTAATTCTAATTTTTGCAGGATTCATAACTTCTACTCCAAAACATAGATTGAAGGGTGTTTTCCCGGTTGCCCTTCTAGGAGTAGTTCGGTATCACCATAGAATGTTAGGTAACTCCTCCAACCATCTACTTTTCATATCATCCAACCATTTTCTCAGTTCTTCTAAGATGGTATGATTAGTACCTTGATAGTTTCATTTGTTTGTGGATACCCTACAAAAGTGAATCGTTGCTCAATGTCAAGTTCTTCACAAAAATCCCTAAATTCCTTTGGGTCGAATTATTTGCCCTTATAAAATATCAGGATTTTGGGAATACCAAATCGGAAAATAATGTCCTCATAAAAGAATTCTTGGACCTTTCCTGCAGTAATAGTGGCCAATGGCTTAACTTTGATCTATCAATTAAAATGATCTATATATACAACTAAATAGTTTTTCACGGCAATAGCTTTAGGAAATGGACCTAATAAGTCTATACCCCATTGTGCGAATGGAATTGGGGTACCAAAGATGTGGTATTCGGTCATAGGAATATGATACTTGTTGGCATGTATCTGGCATTTGGTGCATGCCTTGACCAAATTGATAGAATCTTCTTTCATAGAAGGCCAATATTAGTCGTATTGCATAGCTTTCATAACCAAAAATGCCTTAATGAGATCCAAAAATTAGTCGATGTGAGATCCACAAATGCCTTAATGAATTTCTCTAAGTACATAACAACCATCTTTCACGTTAACACATTTAAGTAGAGGCCAGCTTCCCAAAGTTCTATACAATTGGTCATCCATCAAAACATATCGGGCAGAAGTGATGAGTGTCTTTCGTGCCTGTATAGGGTCATCGGGGAGTTTTTCATTCAAAATAAATTCTCGGATAGGAATTGTCCAATCTTCTGCTTCTTCAATCATACAAACATCTATATCGATGCTTTTCTTGGACAAAGATTCCAGCCATGTGCCATTAATGTGTTCAATTGTGTTGAGTTTGGATAACATATCTGCCCTTGTATTTTGCTCTCTGGGAACCTTCTCAAAGCGAACATTAGAGAATTTCGGGATTATGTGTTGCACAAGAAGTAGATATTTCTGCATGTTTTCTTCTTTTGCTTTGAAAATGCCCGTCACGTGCCAGATAACGACTTGTGAATCACTTCGAACTAGAATGTGAGTGATCTTAATACTTCTGGCCATTCTCAACCTAGCTAATAAGGCTTCATATTTAGCTTCCATATTGCTAACGGGAATAAAAATTTCAAAGCATATGCACATTGATGGCCTTCGTGATCTTTTAAGATGAATCCCGCTCCTTTGGCTTGTTCCCCAGTAGAACCATCAACATTGAGAATCCAAGTGTCGGGAGATTGCTGTTGTATTTCAGGATGGTGATCATTTTCCATATCAAGAAAAGAACATTCAACTCAAAATTTGCTAAAGCTTATCCTTGAATGGTTTTTTTGGGAGAGTAGTCAATTTGGTATTCACTTAACTCTAATGCCCATTTAGAAGTCCTACCCAATATATCGGGCCTATGCAAAATGTGTCTTTGGACATTAGTTAAAACAATGATGATATGTGCTTGAAAATATGGTTTTAACTTTCTACTATGACAATAAGGAAACATATATGTTTTTCCAGAGAACAGTAGTGTTCTTTTGGTCCATGCAAAACATGACTCACATAGTAAACAGATTTCATATTATTATCATGCAAAGCACATAAAACAGAGCTGGTCACTTTGGGAGTGATAGCTAAATAAGGATACAATGATTCTCCCATTACTGGGGTAACAAGGAGGGGGGAGAAGATAAATATGTTTTCAGCTTTTGAAAAGCTACAGAGGCAATCATAGTCCATTCAAACTTGGAAGGATTTCTCAAAATCTAGTAAAGAGGGAGTCTCATTTCTCCTGCCCGAGATAGGAACCGCCTTAAAGAAGCCATTCGTCGTGCTAAGCATTGAACCTCTTTAATGGTTTTGGTTAAGACATATCCTGGATGGCCTTAATTTTTGCTGGGTTTGCCTTAGTGCCTCGTTGGGAAACCATGTAACCCAAATATTTTCCCGATGAGACCCCAAAGGTTTATTTCTTGGTATTCAACTTCATTCCGATTTTGCAAATCTATTCAAACCCTTGCCTCAAATCTTCTACTGTTGTATCCTTTGTTATGGATTTAACAATAACATCATTGACATAAATTTCCATGATTACCTCAATGAGGCCTTCAAAGGCCTTGTTCATTCCTTCTTGAAAATCTGCTCAAGCATTTTTTAAACTGAAAGGCATTCTCATGTAATAATAAATACCATTGTCGTAACGAAAGCAATTTTTGCCATGTCTTCTTCAGCCAATGGCATTTGGTGATATCCCTTGTAGGCATCGAGGAATGAAAGGAATTCATGTCCTACAAAGGAATCAACAAGCTGTTCTATCCGAGGAAGAGAATATAGTTTCTTTGGAATGGATTTATTGAGATCTGTAAAATTAATGCAGACTTGCCATGCACCTCTAGGTTTCGCAACAACTATCGGATTGGATAAACATTCAGGAATAAATTGGTTTGATTATTATGGATTTTAAAAGTTCGTGTACCTTTTCTTGATGATTTCCTGCCTCTGTTTGGTAAATACTTGTTTTTTCTGAAATGTTAATTTCTGTCCTTTAGTAATGCCAAACTTGTGCTCTGCAATGTGTCGAGGAATTATTCCCAAATCAGAAGACGACCATGCAAAGATGTCTTTGTATTCAACTAATAATACAGCCAATTCGTCCTCAAATCAATTGGGAGATTGCATCCAATACGCACAGTGTGGTCAGGTTAAAGGTTATCTAAAACAAATAATTCATACTCTCCGTAGGGCTTAAACTTTGGGGTAGAATCATGTTCGGTGGAATCCTAGTTTTTTCTACTTCCTTCACTGTAGCGAAATAGCAATCTTGAGAGGCCTTTTGGTCTCCATAAATAACATAAATTTCTTTTCCCATAGGAATTTTCATAGATAGATTAGTAGTAGAAACGCAGGCATAGAATTGGTTTAAGGCTGAGCGACCCATGATACAGTTATATGGAGAAGAAACTGACACAATAAAAAATTCTACCATATGAGCCATGTCATTGACAAAAATAGGGAGGGTGATTTTCCCTACAAATGTCGTTGTTTGGCCAGAAAATCCAACTGGGGAGCCGCATGGGGAAGCACACGATCCCACGAGATTCTCATTTGATTAAAGGTGTTCTTGAAAAGAACATTGAAGGAACTGCAAGTGTCCACCAAAATGCATGTTATGACACATTAATCAATGGTTAGTGTCACAATTAACAGGTCATCGCCATGATTTTTCCGATGTCTCTTTTTAGAAGCAGGAAGCTAAACATCTTGAATTACATTGATCCCCTTTAACTTAGAGGAGGAAAAGTGGCTTATGTCCCTCTTATCACCATGACAAGTCTATTTTATGTTATCGGGCAATTATTACTGTTTTGCTGAAGCATCATTTATGAATTCTTTCAATTTGCCATTTCATAGAGCTTGTTCAATAGCCCTCTTCAATTCATTGCACTACTCTTATCGTGCCCATAGTCTTTGTGAAATTTGACAATATTTAGCTTTATTTCATTTCTCAAGAAGACATAACATTTTTGCATGTTTTTCTAGAATTCTCAGAGATTCGACTTTCTGTAAAACGTCTGACCAGGGTACTTTCAAAGGAGTATAGTCATATCGAGAATAATTTGATCTTCAGGGACCTAACTAATCATGAACTCTAGTACCTAAAGATTTAGATTTTTTGGAACCATGCAACTCCTTAACCTCATTTTCCAAATCCCACTTGCGACAAACATAAATCATCAGCGAGAATAAAACGTAGAATTCTACCTAAGAGATCAAAAATATCTGCGGGTTCCTGTTCGACCAATTTTCTAGAAAAAGCCTAATTGGTCAGACCATGACGATATCCTTGAATATATTCCCTCTCAGATAAATTACTGATCTTGAACGGCCTAATTAAAATGAGCCATAAATCACGAACGGTCTTGTTGGGTCGTTGACGAATGCTGAGTAGAAAATCAGAAGTTGGCCGAAAGATAGATTGTGGAAAAAAAATTTAAATGAATTTTTCACCCAAATCTTGAAAGCTATAAATGCTCCTAGGTGGTAGATAAGTATACCACTGTAAACTTTTCCCATCTAGGAACCAAGGAACAAATGGCAATAAGTGCTATCAGATGCATCATAAACATACATCTGAGAAACAAATCTCATAATATGTTCCTTAGGATCACCGGATCCGTCATATGTAGTGAGTTTTAAATCGGAAAACTCGTTAGGCCCTTTTGCACAAGTATAAGATTCATATAACAGATTGTGTAGCAGAAAATCCTAAGTACATGATATAAGGGCTGATGAAGGTGTCATTTGGGCTAAGGTTTGGTTGACAAGATCATGTATAGTCTGCATTGGGAGGTAAAGAAGACTGGTCTATGAGGGTTACCATCTCCAAAAGTAAAGGTAGAAGGAAAAGAAGGTAACGGGAATTCGGATGTAGTAAAGGAAGTGGGGGCGGTGATAGGTATGGATACAGGAGGCACATAAATCTGTGTGAATGCTTGGAAAGCTAAAACTATTTGCAAAGATGCTAAGAAGGCTTGCATCTATGTTATCTGATCGGGTTGCAATTACATAAACATATATGCATTCACAATAGGGGGAAGAGAAGAAGTGTCGATGCCTCCCATTTGTTGGGCAAATGAGGGAATAAGAGGAGTAGGTGCTACTGTTAATGAAGACTAAGGAGGATTGAGAGGAAAATTCTCTGCTTGGGAATGACTAGATGCCATGGAAATGAAGACGTGGATAAATGAGGAGAAAGAAAAAAGAAGAACATTGTGTGTGCCAAATAATGGCTCTCGTATTCCTGATCCTTCAAGCTACCTACAAACAAATAGGAAATGATCAAAGCGAGGCTGATCCCCTGTTTTACCTCCGATGCTTAAGTCAGTCTCAAGTTCAACAGAGTAACAGTAATAGAAGAATAGCTTGGATAGCGATAGGAAAAGTACCTCTATTTATAGGAAGGTTATCTTACTCTCCAAGAGAAATACTGTATAAGATTACCATATAACCCTCATTGTAAAAGTACCTCTATTTATAGAAAGATTATCTTACTCTCCAACAGAAATATTGTATAAGATTACCATATAACCCTCATTGTAAAAGTTGTTTTAAGTTAATGATTAATTTAGAGAAGAGTTATATCTTCCTAAAAAGATATGGGTCATCTTGTTAATAATGTCTATTAAATTATATGGCTTGACCCCCAAATAGTCATTCTGACAGGCCTTCATTCATTTAGGCCCAATAAATTTAACCCAAATATATAATCTAATAGGTTGTCCCCATCAACAACTATTATTTTATTATTATTTTATCTTAATTATGTTAGCTTTGTTGATTAAGAAGAACAAGTGCAAAGCTTCTGTACCTTTGTGGAAATTCTACTGCACCTTCATTCCGACTGTGATTTTACTATCAAGTCCTTCTTTTTTAAAAACAATATATATATCATACAAAAGTATGTTGATTATATTTATACCATATGATAATTAAAAGTAAGATTTATTTTTGTGATCACCTTAACTCTGTTTTATAGTATATGAAAAGAAGTTTTTGACTTTGAGCTCATGGGTATAGTGAGAGTCTCTTGTAGGGACATATTCTCAACCTTCTGTCTAGCCCTATATTATAATACGCAACACTATCTGTCTGGCCCTTTCTAACGGATACAATAATTAGGAGTTGATATTAGTTACCAGTGTCTCTTATTTACTCTATGAATTTAGAATCCCTAAAATGTCTGATTGAGCAAATTTTATAAATTATGAAGTATTTTTGTCCACTATGTATATAATTAGAGACTTGATACAACCCTAACTATTTGATGCAATTTTTGTAAAAGAATTTATATTGTTCTACCTTTGTCATGCTTGGTTGGTATTCCGTTTCTTTTATTCTTTCCTTTAAACACTATTGCTATGACTCTTTGAAAATGTTTGATTTTTTTCTTAAACGTGAGGTAAGATCAAGTTATTGTCCCCAATATCTTTCTTTTGAATTATTTTTAGCTTTATTCATTACAAGGACTTTGAAGTAAAACCTTTATGTTTCTCTAACACTATCATTCAACTATTGTTTTTTTGTTTGGACTTTGATAGTTGGAGGTAACTTAATTTGAAAGTTTTGTCTAAAATGTTCTAGGTGAATACACATTTTATTTTCCAGCCATTTCTACGAATATGAAAATTTTATAAGCAAGCTTTATATAAACTTATATGTTAAATGAAGAAAAGGTACTTTCAATGGTTTTTATGAAGCTCATTCCAAGCATGGTTCAAACTCCTTACTGAGTTAGTGTAGCTCACTCCTTGCTATTTTACAGATGGCAAAGAGATTCAATTTGTGGATTTTTTTTTTTTTGGGACGCTATGTTTTCAAAGGATGTTGGAGTAAGTAATTGTTGTGTAGTAGTTTGATAAAAACTAGTTTAGAGGTTCCAAAATGTTATATCTCTTAGGCAACATAATTTTGAAGACTCTCTTTATATGGTGAATATGATATTTATATGTTTCTTACATTACCATAAGATTCATTAATTTGGTCTATTAGTTTGTTTCGTTTTGAAGTTCAGTATCCTTGAGATTTCTCAGCAATGTTGCCATGTCACATGTTCGAATCCATAGCGTGACACAAGCTCTTACAAATCTAGAAACAAATCTTTTACTTTTTATACAACATCGACAAGGCAGATTATTAATACATCCACACACATTCACGTCACACTTTAAAAAATATTCACTTTTCAGTTTTATACGACATTAACATATTACTTAAAATATCTGCACACATTCACAATATCAGACTTCGAAACATATGCACTTTTTAATCTTCGATAGCATGATATAATTAACTCAATCAAATATACATTTAATCATAATCTATAATTAAGTTCGAAATGTTAGCTCAATCACATTATTAGTAAAATTTATAAATGACTTTTATATAAAGTAACCAATATAATTAGAAATTAGAAAGTTAATTACTAAGAACAGTAGCAGCAACACGACAGCAGTGATGACAACGATTACAGTGAAAATATACGTGTTATGCAAGATTAAAGCATGATTACACATAGATTGAAAGTACATGTCCTGCTCATTTCATGATTACATAACGGTTGATTAGTAGGACACTTTGACTAAATTGAAAGGAAAACATGCCCTCAAGGCTCCACTAATGTAGACACTATATTGCATTCTCAAACCATCTGACAATATAATAGAATATTTCGTAAAAAATATAAGTTTTTCATATCCTTACAAGCTTTTAAGTTACGAATTCAATATAAAATTTTATGGCCTTAAAATTAGATATATCAAGATGAACACAATTCAAATCTTTTTAACGTTTTTCTTTTTCAATTTTCAATCCACACAAGAAACAAGAAAGGAAAAGTAAAGAGCATGCACTATCTAGGCATATTATGTGTGAAATCAAACACCTATCTTTTGCTGCCACAATCCTATAAAATATGATTCACCTACCCATTATTATCAAAAAAATGAAGAGCATGGAAACACTTTTTTGGGAATTTAAGTTGAAAAAATAGTATATAATTCTCAAAATATATGTCAAAAGTAGAAATAATCACAATCTGCGACATGAAGTGATTGTTGCTGTTGAACAAATATCTTAGTAGCCAAAGAAAAACTCTTAAGAAATTGTGTTCTTAGGAGTTACATATAGCATTTTCTCTCATCTGTTAATATGCATTGTAAGAATGAAGTAAATATTTTCAAAGAACACAAATAAGGGGTTTAACTTAAACGGAAAATTTAACAACTAAAACCTCAAATGAAAATTAACAGCTTAATAGGTAAAATCAAACCTAAAATTGAACTAAAAACCAAAATTTAACAGGTTAACAACAAAATTAACTAAAAACTATTCAAGACTTTCCTTTGTTTTGAAGAATGGCACCTTCTGAAACCCTATGAAATACAGAAGAAGCAAAGGCGAAACAGAGAGAGAGAGAGAGAGAGAGAGAGAGAGAGAGAGAGAGAGAGAGAGAGAGAGAGAAAGAACATAGAGGCTATTGGTGGCCGTCGTTATGGAGGTCATCAGATGGAGAACTGGTCGTCGAGGAGGCAGAATTGGTCACCAGGGAAGGGAAATGATCATAGGGGGAAAAGGTGAGAAAGATGGTGGAAATGAAAAAATTTGAATTGCGATGACCTAAATTTAGGTTATCTTCTGACCGACAAGGGGTCGCAAACTAAAAAAATGTGATCGATAGGTAATCAGTTGTATCGCTGTCGCAATTTAAGAATACCGATCGAGACGAGAATTCAGTCACAAATCAGTCACTAAGTTTGCAACTGACTTGTGTTGTTGCAAAACAGTCGCTAAATATGCGACCAATATTGTCAGCGGCTGAATTTTGTTGCTATGTCGGTTTTTTCTTTTTTTAGTGATTGGTTAGTATCAATAGCTGACTTTGCGGGGAGGTTTTAACCATGTTAGTAAAATCCTTTCAAATATTCAACACAAACTAAAGTAGGTCTTCTAGACAACGAGCCAGCATTGGATTGACCCTTTTGTAACATATATTTTATGAAAAACTAATTCTACACATTTCATTTTATTTTAAGAAACCTGATGACATCTTGCCCTCCAAACGGCCCATATAAAAAAATACAAAGTTGTCAAATTGAATGTTCCTCACTATGCTCCCAATATATCAAGAAAATCCAACCACAATGACCTTCCTCTCCACAAAGACCCATTACCAAAACCAGGACACCCCAACCAACATAGAAAGGGTTTAATAACACATTAAAGATTTTGTTAATTCAATAATTTAAGACTTTAATTAATAATGTTATAGTGTCTAAACCATTTAACATTCAATTAAATGTTTAACACTCTTAATTGAGTTAGAAAAATTCTATTATAGGATCAGTGCATGAGAATAAACATAAATTACTTGTCATATTAAGTTATATCATCAAGTTGTTGATACTTTGGATCTCTTAGGTTCTAATGTACTGACAAAGGTCAATTGTACTTCGTGACGGTAAGGAACTGCAGCTCTCTAGAAGTTCATAACCCCATATTATCATCTGCGACCATTCTTTGAAGAATGAAATGTTGTTCGGTGGCTTAATTGGTACTTGATGCAAACTGTCCGTGAACTAAAGTAGCCCTTTCTATTTCGTTTTACCTATTATTGGATTTAAAGGTGGTGGAATGATAAAAGGATCTTTTCACGTGATAGGGCTCCTTTGTCCTTAGATTCTTCTAAGCTTGCTTCCGAACTCCTAGCTGCTCAATCCTTAGTGGTTTTAGCTTGTGTACATTCTCATTATAACGCTTGTTTGATATATAATAAAGTTCACATTTCACTCAAAAAAGAGAAAAAAAAAACCCATCGTGTTAACAAAATAGTGATGTAGATTAAACATTTTAATACGATTATTTCAAATTTAAAATAACTTTGAAGGACAATTTTACAATTCTTTCTAGAGAAATTAGGAATAAATAGCCATGAACCATTTTAACTTTTATATTTACAGGCATAAACTTTTCTTTCATCATTTTCTAACTATGAACTATTTTTGCTTTTTTGTTTATTAGCTACAAACTTTGATTTTATCTTTTTCTAACCATAAATTATTTTTTTTTCTAGAAATAGCCGTGAACTAGTTTTGACCTTCAAATATAGTTATGAACCATTTTTAGTAAACTGCTATATTTGAGAGATTAAAATAGTTCATGACTATTTTAAAAAAAAAAATAGTACACGATTAGAAAAAAATAAAATAAAAACTTGTGACTATAAATAGAAAGACAAAAATAGTTCTAGATTAGTAAAAGATAAATAAAAATTTATAATTATAAACAAAAAAGTTAAAATAGTTCATGGTTATTTATACCTAATTTTTTTAATACAATGAAGCTTATTACGTAAATTTTATTACAGAAGAAATTATTGATGATTATCCTAACAATTACAACTCCACCCCCGAAAAAAGGGTTTATAGAAATTACCACAATGAAATTAGGGGGTAAGAGTACTTCTAATGGTCAGTTTAAGTAAATGCTCAAAACACCTTTCATGTAAGTTATGATTTGTAGTAAAATAGTTCCCTAAAGTTTAATGTAAAATCATTTTAGCTCATACCATAATTTATAGTTGGAATTTATTAGAAAGTACTTCCATAAAGTTTATAATAATATTTGTTTAGTATATATTCTGTAAAGATTGATTATTTAACTTTAGAAAAAAATTGTTATGTAAGGAAAAATTGCATGGTGATTATAAATTTTATTCAATGAAAAAATGTTTGGTTATAAATATAATAGAAGATTTTTTTAACTTTAAATATATATATCGTAAATATTTTAATAAAAAATTTAACTTGATAGGATTTATGGTAATATCTGGTAACAATAATTAAATAATAGAATTAAACAAAATACTAAAATAATAGAAGAAAATCTAAATTTTTCTTTTAAAAAAAACACTATTAATTTTTAGTATTTATTACAATAAATTAGTGAAAAATCATAATTATTTAATTACTTTTTAGAAAATTTAAATACTTTTTTGAGTTAATTAATTAGCTATTTTTTAAAAATTTTGATTAAAAATTTTTTTTAAGAAAAAAACATATTATATTTTATTAAGATCAACATGAATAATATTAGTTACATTGACTGAAAAATTATCATTACAAACTTTATTAAATATTTTGTAATAAAATATAACTACAAATTAGGGTATGAACTTAATTAATTTTTAAATCAAACTTTGTAGACTTTGGGTGTTACTTTATAACAAATTATTATTTATTTAAAAGGTATTTATTTAAATTATTCTATTAATAGTAAGGGGGTAAATCATATATTTTATAAATTTTGCTATAAACCCTCAAAAAAGAACAACTACAATTGCAATTAGGGCTGTAAATGGGGCGGGTCTTACCCATATCCGTACGGGTCTGTACCCGTTTTTAGCGGGTAAGGTTTAAATTTTATACCCGTGGACCCGTACCCGTATTTATACTGCTATATGAGTCCGGATAAAGTATGGTGATGCCCAGACCCGTATTAATAAAATAATATATTTTATATATTATATTATATTAATATATAATTTATAATTTTTTAACATATTATTTTACTCTTATCTTTAATCCTAACCTACTACCTCTACCTACCAACCAACTATACTCACATCACATCACACTCACACTGCCTGTCACACACTACACTTATAAAATTATAATATATACTCACTTCAATATTTCTTTTGTAGGAGACAAATAGGAGCAAGCGGTATCCAAAATTCAAATGCTTTGATTAATGTATTTTATTGAACTAGAACTTTTATTTTTATTCGATTAATGTACTATGACGATTTTGTGTATATTTGAACTTTTAATTATGTGAATTAGAGATGTTAAATGATTTTATTTGTTGAAAGAAATATTAAAGAGATTATGTTAATCATGTTAAAATTTTTATTTTTTGAATTATATATATTTTTTACATATTTTTGTTTAACAGGGAAATAAAATAGAAAAATGTCATACGGATACGGGTGTATACCCGTACCCTACCCTGGACCCTGGAGGGTCGGGTCTGGGTCCAGAATTTTATACCCTGGAGGGTATGGGTCCGGGTCTGAGTCCAAGTTTCACTATAAGGATACTGGTCCGGGTCTGGGCTACCCTGAGAGTCTGGACCCGTTTACGGCCTAATTGCAATTCCAATGCAATTTCAATTATTGCTTTTAATACAGTTCTCAGAGTTAGATATGAGATTGGGCGGTTCTCCTCCTCCCCGACCCGTCTTTCCGTTTGGCTCCAGTACTTGAGACAATGAAGCATTCAATTCGATTCTCCAAACCTCAAACTGCAACAGGAAAAACCTGTGTCGGCAACCAGCAGGGTTCGTAATTTAAAAAGAAGGACAAGGAGGAAATACAGTTAAAAGCACTAGAATTTTGGACTGAAACCTGAGATGGTGCTTACATATTCTAGAAGAAATCCTCTAAAGCGGCAGCAACCGGCAGGTTGACTCACTTCCTCAATATAGGCAAATAAGTCTATTATTGATTTCTTTTTCGTTTTCTGACATCCTCTGTGGTAAAAACTGTTTGTAGTATCGGAAAGATGGTTAATTAGAACTTGCTCCATAAATGGGGATCTGTTACACTTGTTGAGTTTCAATATTTTGACTTTTATTGCTCTGAAAAACTCTCATTGGGTTCTAGTTCAGGTACCAGTAAGTTTCCTATGTGGTTTTCTTTAACTGCCCATTTCATAAGCCCTTAAATATTTCAGAAGGATTATGCTTAATCTTTCTTTTTTTATTGCCAAGTCCTTGTATAGGTCTGCCTGAGTGAATTATTTAACAAGGGTTTCCAAATTTCGGTAATTTGTTACTGCTAGTACCCGGGTGCATCACATTTTTTAATGTGTTCTGTAAAGAATATTTCTTATTTTCTTCCATTTGGCTATGGTTCTTTTAAGAGAGCCTAGAACGATCATCATTTTTGTATAATCTTTTCATAGTTTATGGGTGATTGAAAATTATTTATTGCATCATATATTATGTAGGGAAACCTGCTAAGTGCTAACAGGCTTCTGAAAATCTCTAGCATGCGGCATTGATGCTCACTTTATTGTTTTTGTTGTATCTCCTCCCTGTTTTTAGTTCTTTGTACCTAGTGCTGTTATGGGTATATTGTCCCATATTCAGGCGCAAATACGAATTTGATTTCTGTTTCCTTGAAGTTATTTAGGATCTAGTATTAGCCTATAAGGTGGAATGCTATTTTTTGCTTTAATGGGTCATGTCTATTTAATGCATAGTAGACTCGCTAGATACTGCCAAGGAACTGGATAAACTATACTATTTGAAGTGTGAAATAATTTTATTTCCATTTCATTTAGCTTGATGATAGCTTTGGTGCATATTTCAAATCCTTATTTATGAGGCTAGATATTCCCCATCGAGAGAAAGAATATATGGAAGAAGTGAAGAACTTGTAATGTTCTGAAAGAGATGAAACTGAGACACAAGAACCCTTAAACAATGTTTCTGGATCCCAAGCCTAGAAGATAGATGCGGTAACAATGAGTTTTAAATTACACAAATAGTTAAATACTAATGATTGATGTGTTAGGGTAACTCCACATGAACATGATAAATATAAGTCATTCTATCATGATCCTATTACAAGACTCTTAGCGTCACTAGCGCGTTCTATGTACCATGGTCTGATGTTTAAATTAGTGAAGAAATGTGTGGAGATTTGTAGAGATTTCTAGATGATCAACATGGCAAGTTGAAGAGAAGTTTATTTGCTAGATTCAATGAATTAATTATGTGAAGAAAAAACATCAAATTGAAGACTACAAAGCTTGCAAGTTGTTAGAAGAAGAATTCAAGTTGAATTTGAAGTCTTTAGATTTTTGTTTGCAGCTTGCCCTTAACCTCCTCTTGTCATCTATAAATATGAGGACTCTTATGCTTTGCAATGTAACGGAGAGCCGTAGAGAAAATAGATAGAAATATAGAGAGAAAAGTTTGTTGAAGTTATGAGGGAGTTTGTATCCATGTTTTCTTGTTGGGTAGAAATTATATTTTGCCTTCATTCATTCTCTATATTATTATCAAATTCCCTCCTCAAATCCTTGTCCATATTATTTGATGATTACCTTTTGAGCCCTACAAAGAAGAGAGCGAGAGGAGGGAAAGATAGGTAACGCCTAAACAAACGATATAACTTTCAAATACTTAATAATACACTGCTTGAAAAGAAAGCTATTACATAGTATTTATAATGTAAAGAATCCCTAATAATCAAATCGTAGTGGAATTAGAATTCCTTCTAAAGATATAAGACTCTTTACTTTCCAAAGACAATAAGGACTCCAAATAAGACTCAAAGACTAACAACAAACTAAATAAGGACTCTAAACTAATTCCTTGCAAATTCCAGCAATAAACTAAATGACCAAAATACCCTAGACTCCTAAAAAATACTAAATAATTACATTAATGAACTGTCTATTCTTCAAATCCCCATGGACACCTTGCTTTAGATGGAAATTTCCTCTCCTTTGCACAAGAATGGTTAGGTTTGTGTTTAGGCTTCCAAATGCTATACATCTTATTTAGCCATAGTATAGCGTCTCTACCAAGTCATGCTAGAATGAAAAATATGTCCTTGATGAATGGTATGTATAGTATTGTTCTGAGTCTTAATGATCTAAGGATAACATATGAACATATTAGAAGGATAATTAGGTAGGAAGAAGAGATGATTGAAAAAGTTCATGTCCGGTATTAGTTTCTTGTTCAAGAAAAGTGATTAAGTCTTATTAGGAGTTTTAATGTTGACACAAGTAGCAGTTGTCCCTTTTTCTTGTCAGTGATAATATTACATACTCACTTGATGCAGCTATAATTAGAATTCAATCTTTCTATGAGGTTTCAGTTCCCAGGCTCTAAACATCCTGGCCCAAAGCAGTGTCTACCTCATATATTGAAAGATATAAATTTCTTAATTCACTGCATTGCTATTTTGGACCAGGTCTTGAAGGACGAGTCATGGACAAACAAACAAATCTGATTGCTTAACTGTAATTTTAGAAAAATAATTTGTTTTGTATCATTTTTATCACTGGAATATTGTTACATTGTATATAGTACAAAATACTCCCTCCATCCCACAAAGATGGTCTCACTTTCTTTTTCTTCCATCCCAAATTATAGTTCCATTTCTTTTTATAAATGGTAGTTAATCTCTTAACTTCCTTTTATACCCCTCATTATTCTACATCTTAATTACTAAAAATCTCCACTTCCAAGAAATATTAATAAAACACACCATTCTAATAACTCTTTTCCTATATTTGAGTGTTTTAAGAGAAAAAGCCAATTTCATTTAATATTATGGATGTAAAAGAGAAATCAAAACAAAATTTATTAGTCTTACTAATTTTCTTAATATGTGTGAAAATGGAAATAGTACCATCTTTGTGGGACGAAGGGAATAATAATTACACTCATTCCTTCTTTGAGATGTTGTCACTAGAGTAAAGATCATAGTTACCTGTAATTCCTCTTTTTAAATGGGAATGATAATAACAGCTAAAGTTATCCATATATTTACACCATTAATTTTCTAGAAAGTAAAAGGAAACTTTTGTAAAATTGTAACTTTTTATGCGTAAATAATCCTGCTTGCTTAAGTATTCCAGCCTCACTCTCTACTTTGTCAAATGAAAGCTTGTCTTTCTGTCGAATTTGGCTGTTAGATGATAAGAGTAGGTCGTCACATGCCTTTCATGTGACAGCTTTCAAGATGGTGTGTTCCTTCCCCCACACCAAGGTAATATTTTCCAACAAGTGACTTTTTCTGTCATTTGTTCTTTCCTTTTCCCTTGTCCTCTCTCTCAGCCGCCTTCGACACTGAAATTCTTTCGTGTTTCACCACATCAACCACACATGCACCTTGGACCACTCCAGTTTCTTTCTCTTCTCCTACAGCGTACAGGCTGAGAGCAATCCTCTGATTCTACCCTTTGCTACCAATTTAAATTTGTCTTGAATATTCAGTTTAATTTGCAGGTCTGCACAGTGTTGAGCCAAGCACCTTCAAGTTGGTAAGAGGGGAAGTTCCTGTCTTCTTTCCATGTTTCTAGCCGGCCATGGCAATTAAACTGTTCGATTTCTTTGGGCTGCATTACTCTCTAATCATAGAAGATCAATTCTAAATCTTTCACAATTATCTAGTAGTATAGATTAGGTTTTAGATATAGATGTTTTCGTTAATTTATGATAAAATTTGGGGCAGATGAATGGTGGCCTATGAGTGGTGAGGCAACAAATGTCTGAAATGGGTTTGTGATTTCAAAGCTGGAGTAACTGAAATTTTGGCAAGAAAGAAATCAGTGTACTCCAAACTTTGGATGAGCATCGATAACCAGAGACACCATAGGTGGTTGCAGCCATCCGAGATCTACGTTGTGTTTGGATTGGTTCCCTAAACGCAAAATGAGACACTTTTTTCAGCTTTTAACACACTGGGATGCACTCTCCTCTCATAGTCAAACCAATTTTTTATTCTTAAAATGAAATCTAGTCCAAATATACAACCCTAGCTTCCTGTCTTCTGAAATTGTCATATAAGTGATTTGATGTGTAAATTTACTGTCCTAGAGAGCAATGCCTGAAACTTTTTCTTGTCCTTTTTCAGCTGTTGCCCAGATACAGATCAAGGGGAGGTTTAACTCCAACCTTTTGAGCCATAAGTCAATACGTTTCATTAGGGTGTAAATTCGGGATGGTGTTATTTCCTACTCTTTTGACTAAACTCATTAGTTTGTAAGCATATGACGTTAGATGTACTGCTTTGGTGTCATTTTCATGATTTTGCATTGCGAAAGAGAAAATGACAAAGAATACCTGTGATTTTATGGAAAGAAATGAGAGTATATATAAAGTTTTATTGCTCAATATGCTCAATAAATCTCAAAAGGTGTGAGAGATTGCAAATTATATAGCATATGAGCAGCAAAAATATGAAATTTTGGTCTACATGAATGTTAAAAGTAAAGCATTGTGGTTATCTGGCAATATAGTCTCCATTAATGTTAATATTTCATTGTCGAATGTTGTGGCATATTCAGCCTTTAGAGGTACCCATTCTTGGGGCCATCCAGCAGTTAGATTCTCTTTCCATTTTGTTGTGATGGTAGAGCTTCTTCATAATGGTTTCTGTGGGAAAAGTTTACTCCGTGTTTATTCAATAACATATGCTTTATCATCTTAGGAGAATGTTTAAAACTTTGAACCACTTACACCTGTCATCATTGCTTGAATCATTGAAGTTTCTTTTTGACACTGAAAATTCTATTGCACAATTATGAGTTTTTTAATTGGTGAATCCCTGACCAACAGGTGGATATGCTGGACATGCAATTGCTGGGAAGAATCAGCACTTGACTGGATGTCTTCATTCACATATAAAGCTTGAAGACTTACATTATAAACTGTCTTCCATATTTCAGAATATTCCTCGTAGCAAGAGGTCAAAGGGGAGATATCTACTGAAGAAAATGGCAAATGTTGTAGATTCAGGTGAATTTGTTAGTCTAGTATGGTTAATCCTTTAAAATTCCTTTGACTTGCCTTGTGCTTTTGTGCCTTTTGGCTTTCATTATTCTTCAAATAATTGGTCCTGTTTTCAAAGATTACCTATCTTTTTAAACTGTTTGACCTGTGCTAATACAAGAATATTTTTCTTAGTAGGTTTCTGTATGGGTGAAAAATGGAACGAAGAGAAAGAATGTAGATTAGAATCTATAATCTAAACTCTGCAAGGATTTAGAGTTTTGGAGTTTATATATAATATCTCAAGCATAGCTGGATCCACGTTGGGCATTGGGGGCACGTGTTCCCACTCCCCCCTCCCCAAGATATTGCTAATAATAGTAAATCTTTGTAGTAGTAATGTAATACTGGTCATTAGGTTATTTTTATTTAGTCATGCATATAGTGAAAAGTTTCCATATTTTAAAGCCTTTTATGTGTAGAAAATTTTCAACTTTGTATATGTTCAATAATAAAAAGTAGTTTTCATGGGCTTTAAACACTCTTGTAAACTTTAATTAAATTAATTAGTCGAAAATTAGAAATAAAATTTAATTAGATCAATTAAAATTATTAGTAGATTTCGTTAAATTTTATTAAAAAATTAGATTCCATTAATTCCACAATTTATGAAAATCTTAGTTCTATTTGATTTTTAAACTATTCCGATATCCAAAAATGGAGGAAAATAAATATCTTCAAATCTCCTTTTGCAGATTATGTACCACACTCTCGTGTTCCCAGGAAACAAATAGGATCTAAGCATGCCAGGAATTCACAGAAGCGCATAACTGAAAAAAGGAAGGGCAAAGCGGATTTAAGTGATTCTGAAACTTATGCCCCACGCTTACGTGTTCGGGGGCAAAAAAGGGCTTTACTACATCGTAGTAATTCAATTACCCAGCAAGGGTTGTTCGACACCAACATATTTCAAGTCTACTTTGAGTAAGATATGTAGATCCAAGGTCCTTATTAGATGTCTCTTTCCCTGTTACCATCTTACGGTAGTACTACTTTTGCAGAAACATCTGGAATGGAATTTCTGTAGAGAAGAGAAACTCATTTGCATATTTGGATTCGTTGTGGTTTAACATGTACACAGAGGGTTCTGGCAATGGAAAGGTCTTGAATTGGATTACGAAGAAGGACATATTCTCAAAAAAATATGTTCTCGTTCCAATTGTTATGTGGTATGTATTTTATGTTTCACCTTACTGGATATTTCCTCTGTTGTAATCTTGTCACGATCTTGTTACTGTTCTGCCTTTTAGGTCTCACTGGAGTCTTCTAATCTTATGTCACTTTGGAGAACAATCAAAATCTAGTAGTCCCTGCATGGTGTTATTGGACTCGCTGCAATCGGCAAATCACAACCTGGAACCTCAGATAAGGAAGTATGCTTTTGAACCCCCCCTCCCCGCGTTGTTTTTGTGGAGGTATGTGATTCTATTTTTTCATTATCATTCTCCTAATTCATTCTCTCTTGTTCACAGGTTTGTATTGGAAATATATAAAAAGGAGGACAGGCCAGTAACCAGAGAATCAATTCAAAAAATCCCTTTTTTGGTCCCCAAGGCTAGAAACTTTCCGGAGACTTTGCCTTTTTCGTACATTTGATATACATTTTGTACTAATTAGACTAAAAATTTTTTCCAGGTCCCACAGCAGAAAAATGGGGAAGAATGTGGATGTTATGTTCTCTTTTATGTCAGTTTGTTTCTGGAGAATGCCCCCGAAAGTTTTAGCATTTCTGATGGCTACCCATATTTTGTAAGTTCTTCTGCCAACTCATTGTTTGCTACAAAACAGAACGTTGATAGAAAGTTTGTGTGATATTTTTGGCATTTATATTGTAACATTTCTTCATGATATTCTTCCTTTCATGGATTGTAGATGAAGAAAGACTGGTTCGCCAGCCAGGATTTGGATGAGTTCTGTCAGAGTCTAGGCTCAGTTCGTGCAGAGTCCTCCACTCAAGACTAATAACAATCAAACTATCTTGTGGTATGGTGAAGCAATCTCTAGTCTGAGCACATATTTAAGGAAAGGCAGTTAATTCGAAATAGATGAATAGGGCCTGTTTGAAAGCTTAAACAGCATTATAATGGCAGATAAATTTGTCCTCTGGAAATCTTTCTGGGATCTTTATTTTTATTTTTACTTTACATCACTGAATCTTGATGTTAGTGCACTGTTCCAGTTGTCTTTTTTGTATTTTGGATTTGGTTTCCGTTTGAGATTGTCTCTCAGGTTGTGTGAGAGTGAATTATTTGTGAAGGGATTTGGTTTCTATTTGAGATTTTTTATCTATCAGGTTTTGTGTGAAAGTGAATTATTTGTGAGAAGGAATTTGGTTCCCATTTTGAGATTTTTTTCTCAGATTGTGTGTGAACATGAATTATTTGTGAGGAGGGGAAGTGCAATCTAAAGTGAACATTTTGTATTAGTTTTGAAATGATGTAGTAATCCGACTATAAATGGTCGACTTTGGTTCAGTATATTACGGAATTAGTTTATGTATAGAGAAATTTGCTATAATTACCTTCCGATAATTTATGTTTTTCTCAGAGTGAACATTTTGTATTAGTTTTTGAAATGATGGGGTAATCCGATTATAAATGGTCGAGTTTGGTTCAGTATAATATTACGGAATTGGTTTATATATGGAGATATTTGCTATAATTATGTTCAGATAATTTATGTGTTTCTTACCTAAATAATTTATTTTTATCTGTTATATTCCTACATAATTTCGAATAGTTTATTGTTACAACTAATATTGAAAAAGATGAAATCTGGTTTGGGAATGCATGTTCTAAACAAATACAATTGTAAAAAAGAGGTAATTTCAGTCCTTTCACATAATTTAACGGTCAATTCATATGAAGGGACTATGAGGAAGGTAATTTTGACTCATTTTCATATGGATTGATTGTTAAAATTATGTAAAGTGAATTACTTTTTTTACATACATCAGTTGGATGTATTCTTGAGTTGAATTTTGGCATTGTCAACATTAATGGTCACAATAAGTCGTTTGAAAATTATTTGTGGATATAAACATACAAAATAAAACATGGATATATAATAAGAAAAATATAAATTGTTTAAGGGTAATTATAATGAATTTTTCTTATGTATATGAATTATCTTTTGGAAAGAAGTATGTGGGAAAAAGCTTATGGATATGCAAATATGGGAAACAAACACTTGAATCAATTTTCATTTTTAGGGGTTGTAGATGAGGTGGTAGCAACGGGAAGAGTATTTGTCTCCTTGAAAAAAGAGGACGCCTAGCGAAATTGCTTTTGGAAACTGTTAATCTTACACTTGCAAAAGGTTATGCTATATACATCTTTTGTGTTTCTTGTCTATGATCAAAACTTTTTATAACTTCTATATATGTTATTTGAACTTCTAACTCAAGAAGGCTTCACTTTTTACCAAACTCATATGAGTAGTTCTATTTAGTTTTATTTGTGAACTTTCTTTATTTTTGAGAGAATCTCTAAACTAGTTCATGTTCACAACCCTAGTCGATACTTGTGAATTGGCAATTACCAAAAGTACTACTAACCTTGAAGTAATTTACATTAATATTTGTTTCTCTAAAGTTTTATTCTCATTTTGACTCTAAGCCTTTTGATTTAAACCATGGAGAAGACCTATTCATGATATCCTCAAACAAAAAAGGAAAATTTATGTTAACTATACATTTAGGTAGTTTTCCTTGCCCTTGTTTCCTTAATATTTGGATAGCATAGACAATAGAAATAGGTGAATTGATCTTATGACAGAAATTTTGGTAGATGCCAGTGTCTCCATGTGATATACCAAATGAAAAAAAAATAACTACTATATATCATCATGATTGTGGTGTGACTTTGAAGACTATGTAGACTATGTATTATATGATTGTACAATGGTTTATTCTTGCTAACTTTTTTATTATGAATTTTCTTTCTTTTTTTGGGATAGTTCATATAATGAAATCTTTTGAGATAGTGTATGGTAGAAAGTTCTACTAGTTCTAGTAAACGAGTTCACACATGTTATAGATTATCAGTCTCGCACATAGAAGCACAATAATGTACTGGCAAATTTGTTGTTGGAAAGGAATAGATTAGAGAGGAAATTTACAAAATTCCATTTTGGTCGGTGGTGGAAAAAGATACTCTGGTGTGGCACTATACCAAAGATGGTGAGTTCTTGGTGAAATTGGCGTACCACATAGGAATAGAGTATGGAAAGAAGGATGAAGTATCATGCAGCTCTGCTAGTTGGAACCTCAAAGTCTTTGAATAAATCTATATGGACTCCTTTGGGAGATTGAAGGTCCCCCAAAGATCAAACACATGGTTTAGAGGGGATTAAATCTGGCTAGAGACTTGTTATTTACCCATATAATTATGGTAACATTGCTCACCTTTGGTTTAAAAGTTACATGGAGGAAAGCTAGATCGTTCTTCCTTAGGATTTAAATTCTACTAACCGAACGTAGTTTTCCCCCCAAAAAAGGATGGATTAAAGGATGTAAAATATTTTGTAAATTAGGCAAAAAGACAAATAGGAGCTCTGAACACACTAGAGTATTTAAATTGAATTTCAATCCCAAAACTTCTTACTTTGAATTATACATCTCTTCTCACTAACAATTCATTCTTATGAAACTAAAAAATTTTGTTATGGATCCGGTCTATTAGTCGGAACATGAACCCTTTGATTTATATTCAACCACATAGCCCACGTGTTTAATATAATGATTAAACAAACGGGTGATGTGGTTGAATGTGGACCAAGAGGTTCATCTCCCTACCTATTGACCAGGTCCATATAAAAATTTTTTCAAACTGGATGATGTGACTGAATATGGACCAAGGAGTTCATATCCCAACTTATGTACAGGATCTATATATTAGAATTTTTCAAAATGAAACTGATATGACCATGGATATGCATGAATTCTTGGAAGATTCAAGTCCAAGAGTTAAAGCTAGAAGAATGGTCAAAATGGAGATAAACTGGAATTTCTGGTCCAGTTTTGGAAGAACTCCATTTTGGGGATTTTAATGACTTCAAATGAACAAGTGATCTTCATAAAGATTGTATAAGACTACATAAGGTTTTCAGAATGATATTTTTCATTCCTAGATGAGTTTATTTAGATATCCTATGACCAGTCTTAAACTGGACATTCTACCTTCGGTTGTAACGATGACACATTCTAATAAAATGGTCCTAACTTTCACTATAGAAGTCCAATTGAGGATATTAAAGATTCATTGGAAAGTTCAGAGAATTCTTTACAAGTTTTTTGAAGATAACAAGAATCAGTTTGAACATTTTGAAGGTCAAACAAAGCCGATAACCGAGGAGATGCAAATTCGTAACAGAAAGGCTAAAACAGAGCCTACCGGCGATGGTAGGCTCCCACCCTACCATCCCCCATAGGCCTCTGGTTAGAATGGAAAGCATTGACATTGAGTGGCCGGACTCGGCTGGGTCAAGACTACGACTTCTTTTTGGTCAATTCTAGTTATTTTTGGATTAATTCTTGGTTTCTTTAGTTCCAAATTTGTATTTAACTTTTATTAGAAGATTAATTATGTATTTTTTAATACTCATTTGGTTTTAGGAAGAGGCGTAGAATTTCTCTATAAATACCTACTTATGCCTCCTCTTGTAATCAACTTGGATGAATTTTGATAATATGAATTGAAATTTTTTTCTGATGGTTTCAAGGGTTCTTCAAACCATCTTAGTTAGCTTCTAAGGGCTTGCTTCTTTATTTTTTGAACAATTAATTGCTTAGATTGATGAATCTATGGAAATCAATTAATTATTTCAATTCCATCTTTGAATGATTCTAGGAGCTCTAGTTTCTAGAATTGATTAAATCTAGGTTTTCTAATTTGTGTAGTTTGGGGTTTTAGGGCCATAGCTTCCCTAAGGTTCTTGCTATCAAATTGGGAAAGAGTTCCTCCTCTCACTATTGAGTTTATGTGGCTTAGTTCCTCATAGGTTCTCTAGTGGAGTGGTAGTACTACGAAATCTTCAATAGAATTTCTTCATCAAAGAGGTGATCTTGGGAAGGTGTTGGATTCAAATTTGCAATCAAATTGGTATTAGAGAAACCTCCACTTTAAGGTCAATTTATGTTTATGTTGATTTAAATTCGTTGAAAAAAAAAGTATATGATGATCTATGAACAATACATGAAGAGCATGCAAAATCTCGGACAGAAAAATTGATGCCATAAGATTGGATTGATCCGATATTGTACTGTATTTTTTCTGGCAAGAATTTGATACAGATACAAACTACTAAGAGTTAATGCACGTTTGCAATTGGTTTAATTGGATTTGGACTTGATTTGATAGATCAAATCGATTAAAACGTTTAATCTGTCAAGAAACCAAAAATGATTGGAAAGTGTGGATTAATCTATTCATATCTTGTGTTATACTTACCCAATTCACAGAAATTTGTGCTTAAATTTATCCTCATATAGATTTTCGTCTTTTGAAACTAATTTGACTATATTTGGAGTTCATTTTCTTGTTCAATTCGATTGAAAACCGAAAGGTATTTTGAGACCTTAGTTCCATAAAAGTATGAATTACATCGGTTAGATCTTGTATTATACTGTTTCAATTCAATCAAAATTTGTGCTTAATTCATCCCTTTCTAGTGAAGAATATTTCTAAACTTTTTTTTACTCAAATTGGATTAGTATTCACAGAGTTATTGCCATTTTGGTTATAGGTGTCATCATCCCCTGTTTTCTGGAAAGTTTTTCTTAGTACTCTTTGGTTCTTTGTTTAGCTTAGCTTGTTTTGAATTACTTTGAGTTTTACTTCTAATTGTTTTCTTGTGTGTTTTCTACTCTTTGTTTGATGACCAATTATGTTTGTTGGCTCTTTTCCATAGATTAATTCTTTGAAACTCAGTTCAAGTGTTTGATACATTGCTTCTTTAAACTCTTCTATCCAACTAAGTGCATTGATTGTTATACTTTCTTGGGTTGTTTCTCTTGGTTGAGTTGGTTAAGAGGTTTGAAGAATCTATAGAACCTCGAAAGGAGAGCATTTGGAAAAAAGAAAAGAAGGTGAGCCTGTTGTTATAAAAGCCAATAAGAGAGTTAAACACGAGAGAATTGAGTGATTATCAAAAGAGTGTATACACTTAGGGAGTGATTGTGAGGTCCTTCTTTTTCATTTTATTGTTAATTTGCAAGTTTTAAGATATCTAATTTCAACATGGAAGAAGATTTGCGTCATGTGTAACAAGCCTTGAAAGGGTTGGAGCAACAACTATCATGCCTAGCAAAGGGTGTGAAGGACTTAAAAAAGGAAGAGAAAGCTATTTTGGAGCAAAGTAGTGGAAGAAACCTTGGAAGACATTCAATGCATAATAATCAATAGGGATTATGCAAGATCTTATGAGCATAATTCTTTATGATTGCTATGAGGGCAAGAGACTTGGAGCTATAAATTGTTATAATGATAAATTTTATAATAGAGTTCCAAAGAATAAAGTTAGAAATGGAGAGAGCTATGTAAATGTAGATGGAAGGTTCCATAAAAGAAGAGGGAATGTTGAGAGATACTATGATAGTTATGAACATCATGAGCATAGCTATGGTAGTACGAACATGTATAATGAGCCCAATGATAGTTATAACTATGGAGGGTATAATTGTAGAAGAAGTTCTCAAACTTTGGGAACTACATCAAGACCTTTTAGTTACAAAAACTTGAAATTACCTCTTTTGTGGAGAACTTTTGGTCTTTATGATTATGAAGCATGGAAACAAAAAGTGGAATCCTTGTTCTATTCCTATAGTGTAAGAGAAGAAGAAAAGTTTCATTTGGTGCTAAATTCTCTTTCTTATGAGCTCAATGTTTGGTGAGATTGTAAATGTGAAAATAGAAGAAAAATGGAAGCTCAACCAATCAAGACTTGGATCCTAATGAAGCAATCATTGAGGAATAGATTTGGAGTTGGAAACCATGAAGGACAAAGACAAGGTCAAGCAAAGGTAAAATTCATGGAACTATCAATTGTTGAAGAAGCTCCAAAGGTCAAAGAATTTCTACATGCTACAATTGAAGCTAAAGAGGATTTTGAAATACATGTTGAGAAGGAGACATCAAAGGGGAACCTTGTTGCATCATAAGTGGAAAGAGAATTGAAATTAAAGAAGAAAAGAGTGGAAGAAAAAAGGAGATTAGTAGAAAGAACATGTAACTTCAATTCCATCTCTATTATTTCAAAAGAGAGTGAATATTGTGAGTGTTCAAAAGAGAAAGATAGTGAGCTTGAGAAAAGTGAGAGAGTAAAAGAACATGAGTGCTTCATTAAAAAACAAGAGAATGGAAAAGAAGAGCAAAGAGAAAAAGAGATAGTTGTACCTGAAAAGAGTGAGGAAATGAATTTCTATGCTAATGAAACTAACACTTTCTTTGCTAGTGAATTCTTAAGTGTGCATAATTTTGAAGATTCAAGCAAGGATGAAGGAAGAAAGCTTGTTTGCAAGTCCATCACGACCATAAACTTCTTTCCCTCTAATTCTTACTTGAGCTTTGAGAATTATTTAAGGACATTACGTTGTTCTCACTTATTTTTGTGGAAAATGGATATCAATTTTACTTTCTCAACTCTTTTGGAACTTTATTAGAAAAGAAACAATTAAGAGAGTTTAATTCCATTTCTTGTGCAATTCTTGGAGTTGATGAATAGTAATTCAATATCACTAATTATGCCTCTTGTGTGCTAGGAGTTGAAGACAAAGGAAGGAACATGGAGAAAGAGCTTGGAACTATTCTTGAAGAATTACCAATAATCTTATCTCTTAAACCTTCTCTCATATGTTATGAAGTTTCTTTTTTGAAATTAAAGTTTTTACTAGAGTCTTATCTTTCTCATGTGATCACAATTGGAGACCTTTTGGCATGACTCAGGATGCACAGGAGACGGTGGACTTGTTTCGATGACTGGTCATAAGAGCATAGGCCAAGAAGATGGAAGAAGAACACAATGGGATGGTGGCCTTGTTTGAGAAGATGCTCCAAAACTTTACTTGGCATATGTAGAGGAATGAGGAGAAGACGTTAGGGGATCCAAAACCTTCGTATTGTTCAAGGTGCAAATGGAGGAATTCAAGGGAGCAAGCTTGGGAGGTTTTGTAGCTTCAAAACCAAAGGAAGAAGTTTTTCTGGACCCTACCGTCCACAGTAGGGTTCTGTCCGTAGAGGAAGAGAAAACACTCAGCCGTAGGATTTTGGCCAAGAGGAGTTGGAGGCATTTGACCTATGACGCACAGTAGATCGAGACCTATCCCCGGTAGGTCTCGGTTGGAGGAAATTTTGGGAAGTTTTTAACTTCCTTGACTCTTTAGTTTGGTTGTAAACTTATTTTGACTTATACTTAAGTTGTCTAAGCACCCTTTAAACTCTTTTAAGCTAATCTAATACCTAGGGTTGGAAACTAATTTTGAAACAAACTATAAATACTCTTGTTTGCAGCTATTGGCCAAGTTTTGAGATATAAGAAATATAGAGAGAGAAGAACTAGGGTTCTTGAGTTTTTATCTTCCTTGTACAATTAAGAGTTTACTTTGTATAATTCAAGGCAAGGAATTTCTTGAATCTTTGGCTCAAGAGTTCTAGTATAATTTCCAAATCCTATTTCTTTTTTGAGGTGCCAACTCCATAGTTGGTGTTACTTGAGAATATTGGTCCTTCTTGAGAGTGTGGAGGTAGGTGAGGCTTTTGAAGCCTTGTTGATTCTCCCCCTAAATATAAGAAGGTCTGTTTGTTTTCTTCTTAGTTATTTATCTGCAGTTTGTTCTTTATTCTTTAGTTTCTCTAAAAACAAGAATCAAAGGAGTACTCTACAAGAGAGTTGGTCTTCAGAGCAAGTGATCCTCAAGGAAGGCTAAGGAGGATCATACTATGTGGTATCAACGCAAAGTTCTCTTTGAGGTGAAGTTTATGTGCTTATTTGTTGAATTGTGATCATGGAAAAAGCTAATTGATGTAATTTGAAAAAGACATAAAAATTTGGAATATTTTCGGCCAAAAAAGGCCATGAGTAAAGATTGAATTGAAAAATATAACAAATGAACTTTGAATTTCATGAAATTAGTCTTGATTGATAGCTTACTCGATTTTCAAGATTTGGAAACAAATTTGAGCCTATTTGGTTGAGGAATGAATGAGTTATGTTGAGATTACTACAACTTTTTTCATGCTCTGTTTTTCTGGAATTGCTCTCTAATAATCTACATATCTTTAATTTGTGAATCAATTATCTTAGTTTTGAATTTGCAACCTCTTTGGATATAATTTTAATTGTTTGGCTTATCTTTTGGTGGAAATTAGACTCTTTTGTTGACTCATGCTCTTGAATTTCTCTTTGACACTCTATTGCCTTCTACATGTTCGATAAAAGTTCTCTTTGAATTCTTTGTACTTACCTATCAAGAATATAGCTTGGAATTTTTAGAAATCACTAAGTAACTCTAGTAGGTGAGGAAAAGTAAAAGGCAAGCGGGTGAGCTCATTGCGAATGGACTCATCCATCAGAGTTAGAGTTGATTGTTCCGTTGGTCAACAACTAACTATTTAAAAGCCGTAGAGAGTGAGAGTAAACATGAGGGTTGAGAGTATTACCTTGAGCAAGATACTTAGGGAGCGGCGAGATCCTTGTTTTCTATTACTTGTTTCTTATTTTGTAGGTACCTCTTGTTCTATCAAATTTAAAAATGTCTCATGAAGAAGATCAAAATTGAAACCATAATGAGGGACCTAGTAATTTTCTTATGCAAGAGGTTGTTGGAACTTTGAGGTCCTTGCAACAACAAATGGGTAACATTGAAGGGAATGTTAGAACATTGTCCGCCCGGATAGATAGATAAGAATCGATGATAGATTAAATAAGGGGGTTCCACAATTTTGATAACCTTATGCCGAGACAGACTATGAGAGATGAAGATAGTTCTCCTCATGCTAACTTTGGAGTTAGGGATGATTTTTTCCAAAACTTCTAAGAGAGTTTCCAACCTTTAGAGAACCAAGGCGGGGAAAGTTTGGGACAAGAGGTGGAAGAAATGGAAGGAGCATGGTAAGAGGACTTGGAAGGAAGTTTATGAGAATGCCAAGGGAAAAAGAAAGATACTATGGCGGCCAAGAGAGATATGAACGGGAACTAGGAAGATATGAAGAGGGTTACTATGAGGAAAAAGAATTTGGGAGGTATACTTGAAAATCCCTCCATTCTAAGGGAAAAGTGATCTGGAAGCATACTTGAATGGGAGAAGAAGGTGGAGCTTGTCTTTGATTGTCACAATTACTCGGACCTTATAAAGATGAGATTACCGAGAGGGTAGAGTTCATTGACTATGCTGTCATATAGTGGGATCAATTGGTAACGAATCGAAGGAGGATCTTAGAGAGGCGGTAGAGACATGGAAGAATTGGGAACCTTGATGAGGAAGAGATTTATCCCCCCACATTACCATAGGGACCTTTTTAACAAACCTCAAAACCTCTAGCAAGGAAGCAAAAGCATAGAAGATTACCATAAAGAGATGGAGGTGGCCATGATAAGGGCCAACATCATTAAAAATAGGGAAGCTACAATGTCGAGGTTCATGAGCAGATTGAACTAGGATATAGCCCATACTTTGGAGCTTCAAGCTGTAAAATTGGAAGAGATGGTTCATAAGGCCATGAAGATAGAGAAACAATTGAAGAGCAAGACATCCTTCAAAAACCCTTTTACTACTTCTAAACTGGTGGCCCCAACCTACAAATCTAATCCTTTGAAAAAGGATGACACACATAAAGTCTAAGGGGAAAGAAGAGAAAAATGATAAACAACATGAAGGGGGCGCCTAGTAGAGCTAAAGATGTCCAATGTTTTAAGAGCAAGGGATATAGACACTATGCTAGTAATTGCCCAATCAAGAAGGTCATGATCACTAGGCCAAATGGAGAAGTCATATCCGAAGATGAAGCCGAAAGTAAGCAAGAAAATAAGGATTCAGATAAGGAGTCTCCATATGATAGGGAGGTCTTAATGGTCTTGAGGTATCTTAGCTCACAAGCTTTTGAAGATGGTTCAAGTGAACAAAGAGAGAACATTTTCCACACAACGTGTAACATTAATAAGAAGGCTTTCAATGTCATCATTGATAGTAGGAGTTGCACCAATGTAGCAAGTACATATTTGGTGTAAAAATTGAGTTTGCCAACCACCAAACACCCTAGACCATATCAGTTGCAATGGCTAAATGATAGTGGGGAAGTGAGGGTGACAAGGCAAGTATTGGTGACTTTTTCTATTGGGAGATACAAGGATGAGGTCCTTTGTGACATTGTGCCCTTGCAAGTTGGACACCTTTTGTTTGGGAAACCATAGCAATTCGATAGAAAGGCCATCCATGATGGACACAAGAACACCTATTCCTTTGGGAAAGATGGGGTTAAGATATGTCTCAAACCTCTCGCCCCATTCCAAGTGTACCAAGACCAAGAGAAATGAAGGAAAGGGAATTGGAAAATAGAAAAAAAACATAGAAGAGGGAAAGAAAGTAAAGGAAAAAGAAAAGAGAGGAGAATCTTAAGAGAGTGAGAAAGATCAAGTGAAAACAAAGAAGAATGGAGTGGTAACAAACGAGGGAAGGGGAGAGACTAGGTTGAGTTTCTTTGCTAAGGAGAGTGAGATTTGTGAGGCCATTGATGCGAAAGAGACCATCTTACTCCCTACCTACAAAGGAGCTTATGTGTCTTCTACTAATGAAATTGTTTCTCCTTTGTCTCAAGCTATTGCAAGTGTCATCAAGGAGTTTGAAGACATTTTCTCAGAGGATTGTCTCCCTTGGGAGTCATAGAGCATCAAACTGATTTTGTTGCCGAAGCTGTGTTGCCAAACCGACCCCCATATATGAGCTCACCTGAAGAGACTAAGGAACTTCAACAACAAGTGGAGGAGAAGCTTCTTGTCAAGGGCAACATCCGAGAGAGTCTTAGCTCATGTGTGGTACCGGTACTCCTAGTCCCTAAAAAGGATGGTAGTTGGTGAATGTGTGCTGATTGTAGGGCTATTAATAATATAACTATTGAATATCATCATCCCATTCCTAGGCTAGATGATTTGCTTGATGAATTGTATGGTTCCATGATTTTCTATAAAATTGATTTGAAATCAAGTTATCATCAAATCCGAATGAAAAAAGGAGATGAATGGAAAATCGCATTTAACACTAAATTTGGTCTTTATGAGTGGCTTGTTATGTCGTTTGGTCTTACCAATGCACCTAGCACGTTTATGAGATTGATGCATAATGTCTTGCATGGGTTTATTGGGAAATTTTTTATTGTGTATTTTGATGACATTTTAATCTATAGCAAGACATATGAGGATCATTTGAATCACATTAGACAAGTTTTCTTTGTCTTAGGAGAGAATAAGTATATGCCAATTTGGAAAAATATGAATTTTGCTTGGAAAGATAACCTTTCTTGGCTATGTATAGTTCAAAAGGATTACAAATGGATCTCGACAAAAAAGTGAAGGCGATAGAGGACTGACCAATGCCCAAGAGCACCACCAAAGTTAGAAACTTCATTGGGTTGGCTAGTTTCTACCAGAAGTTTATCAAGGATTTTAGCACCATTGCAAGTCCTTTCACCGAGGTCAACAAGAAGACCAATGGATTTAATTGGGGAGAAGCTCAAGAGTTCACTTTCAAGGCTTTGAAGGAAAAACTATTGCAACCCTCCACTCCTCACCTTACCCAACTTGGACAAGATATTTGAAATCGAGTGTGATGCGTTGGGAGTAGGAATTGGAGGGTTACTAATGCAAGATAAGAGTCCCATTGCCTACTTCAGTGAAAAGTTGTCTGGAGCTACGTTTTAACTATGTAAAGATGACAAAAAATTATATGCTTTGGTGAAGACTTTGAAGCATTGGCAACATTATTTGTGGCCAGAGGAGTTTGTCATTGACACCGATCATGAGTCCTTAAAATATTTGAAAGGTAAAAAAAAAACTCAACAAAAGACATGCTTGGTGGATGTAATTTATTGAGATATTTTCGTACGTCATCTACTATAGGAACGGAAAGGAGAATGTCGTGGAGGATTTACTCGCACAAAGGTATAAACTTTTCACTTCTCTACATTAACATTTACTTGGGTTTGAAATGTTAAAAGATTTGTATGCTAGTGATGTCAATTTTGGAAGTATTTTTTATGCTTGCTCGACTATTTCTCGTGATAAGTTTTATTTGAATGATGGAATTTTTTTTAGAGAAGAGAAACTTTGCATTCTTAGTGGACCTATTAGACATTTACTTGTTAAGGAAGCTCATGGGGGCTTATGGGGCATTTTGGCATAGCTAAAACATATGACAATTTGCATGAGTATTTTTTTTGGCCTAAAATAAAAAGAGATTTTGAAAGATTTGTGGGTAATTGCTTGGGTTGTAAGCATGCAAAATCATCTTCTTTACCTCATGGTTTGTACACTCCTTTGCTGGTTGCCAAAGTACCTTGGGAGGATGTTTCCATGGATTTCATTTTGGGGCTCCCGAGGACTTCTTCCAGAAAAGATTCTATCTTTGTCATTGTGGATTGCTTTTAAAAAATGTAACACTTTATTACTTGTCAAAAAACGGATGATGCATCTCATATTGCTAGTTTATTCCTTAAAGAAGTTGTGAGATTGCATGACATGCCTAGAACTATAGTTTCGAACCGAGATACCAAGTTTGTTAGTCATTTTTTGAAAGCATTATGGGAGAAACTACGGACTAACTTACTTTACTGCACTTTTTGTCATCCTCAAATGGATGGTCAAACCGAGTTGAGTTAATGAGACTATAGGCCAACTTCTTAGGGCTATTCTTAAAAAGTGTATTAGCAAGTGGGAAGAATGTTTGCTACTCATTGAGTTTGCTTATAATAGGGCTTGTCATTCTACTACTATGTTTTCTCCATTTTAAGTTTCTATGGTTTTAACCCACTAACCCCTTTGGATTTGATTGCATTACCAATTGACCATCAACTGAGTTTGAGTATATCTAAGAAATCGATTTCCCAATCTCGGCAAGTGCAAACTTGATGCTAGAGGCGATGGATCATTCCAAGTCCTTGAGAAGATCAACGACAATGCATACAAGATTGATCTTCCTGATGAATAAACATTAGTGCTACATTCAATGTGTTAGACTTATCTTTCTTTGATGTAGATACGGATTTGAGGACAAATCCTTTCAATGGAGTGGAGAATGGTATGACCCGGGATTCACAAGAGACAGTGGACTTGTTCCAAGGATCGGTCACAAGAGCACGGGCCAAGAGGATGGAAGAAGAACACAATTGGATGGCGGCATTATTTGAGAAGATGCTCTAGAACTTTACTTGGCATATGCTAAAGAAACAAGGAGAAGATGTTAGGGGATCCAAAACCTTCCTATTGTTCAAGGTGCAAATGGAGGAATTCAAGAAAGCAAGCTTGTGAGGTTTTGTAGCTTGAAATCCAAAGGAAGAAGTTTTTCTGGACCCTATTGCGGACGGTAGAGTACACCTTTCTATCTATGGTAGGATTCTGCCCGTAGAGGAAAAGAAAACACTCAACCTACCGCTGACTGTACGTCTATCTATCATCACTGGTAGGGTTCTGGCCAAGAAGAGTTGGAGGCATTGACCTACAGCGCTCGGTAGATCGAGACCTACAGTAACCGGTAGGTCTCGGCTGGAGGAAATTTGGGAAGTTTTTAACTTCCTTGACTCTTAAATTTGGTTGTAAACTTATTTTGACTTATACTTAAGTATTCTAAGCACCCTTTAAACTCTTTTAAGATAGTTTAATACCTAGAATTGGAAACTAATTGTGAAGCACACTATAAATACTCTTGTTTGCAGCCATTTCACCAAGTTTTGAGATATAAGAAATACAGAGAGAGAAGAACTAGGGTTCTTGAGTTTTCTTCATCTTTCTTGTACAATTAAGAGTTTACTTTGTGTATATTCAAGGCAAGGAATTTCTTGAATCTTTGGTTCAAGAGTTCTAGTCTAGTTTCCAAATCCTATTTCTCTTTTGAGGTGCCAACTCCATAGTTGGTGTTGCTTGAGAATCTAGGTCCTTCTTGAGAGTGTGGAGGTAGGTGAGGCTTTTGAAGCCTTGTTGATTCTCCCCTAAATATAAGAAGGTCTATTTGTTTTCTTCTTAGTTATTTATCTGCAATTTGTTCTTTATTCTTCAATTATTCTAAAAACAAGCATCAAAGGAGTACTCTATAAGAGAGTTGGTCCAGGGAGCAAGTGATTGTCTCTTTCTTGTTGTGTCTTATGTGTCTAAATGTATTTCTTCTCATACTTCCCTTGAGGATCTATTGATGAGTAGTGGTGTTAAATTTTATCGTTCTCGTTATGGTTTTTGTATGTTAGATGATACTTCCCTTGTTGGTCCTAGCATTGTTGGTTTTCAGCTTGATTGTGCATTATTCACATTTTACATGATGATTGTTTAGGAAAGTTTGTTGAGGATGTTGATTACTCCTTGATGCTTTCATGAAAAATCTTGATGAAGTTATTCCTTTAAACAAACGTCTTCACTTTTTGAATGATCAATTTGAATTTTCTTACAATAAGCATAAGCTTTCAAATATTGTTAACTCTTTGAACTTGTTGTTTGAAAAAACATTTGTATTCTAATTGTATGATTTGCATTTCAAGGATTTCTCGTTTAAATGTTTTGGAATCATGATAGAGGTAGGATTGAACGAGTGTTCAGAGATTTTGTTGTTGGGCATCTTTACTACTATAAACCTTTCAAGGAGTGGTTTTTGAAGAACTACATATCACTTATATTGTTTTGGAAGAACTCTTGTGCATTAATTTTGAAACATGAATTTTAGGCTACATTGTCTAACCATCTACTTTTTTGAAGAGTTCTTTGGTAAAATGGTTTTTAAAGAAGAATATAGACCTTTCTTGAGATTTTGAAAATTTTATGTCTACATTTTGTTACCTCAATTGTGAAATGATGAAATTTGAGACTCACCAAGGCTATTCTTTTATTCGAAATTCTTTTGTGTTTATTTGGTAGGTGCATTTGAATTATCATTGCCTTTTCCAAAAGAAGGTTATTTCAAATGTGTGGTTTTATGACTATCTTGAAAAGAATGAGAGCTTTCGCTATCATTTACCCTTCAAGAATGTTGATTTTGAACTTTACTTTGAACAATTGACAAAAAGCTGTTTCTTAACACTTGTGTTTTAAATTTCTTTCTTAGAATTTTAGAGAAAACACCTTGTGTTTGGAGTATAGAAAATCCTTACGACTTCTTGTTCCAACATTTGAAATCATTACTCACTATGAGCTCTACATTTCATCATCTTTTGAAAGTAGAAATATTTCAAACTCATGAATTTCTTGACTTACTTTTGGAGTTTAGAAATGATGAAAGCTTCTACTTTCATTTACCTTTTAAAGATGTTGGTAGTAGTTCCTTCTTCATGTTGGAGTTTAGAAATGATGAAAGCTTCTACTTTTATTTACCTTTTAAAGATGTTGGTAGTAGTTTCAACATTTGAAATCATTTCTCATTATGAACTCTATATTTCATCTTTTTTTGAAAGAAGAGATATTTCAAACTCATAAACTTGACTTACTTTTGGAGTTTAGAAATGATGAAAGCTTCTACTTTCATTTACCTTTTAAAGATGTTGGTAGTAGTTTCTTCTTGAAAGATAAGTCAAAGAAGTTGTTCCTAAAAAGCTTCATTTTAAAGTCCTTTTCTAAAACTTTTGAAGGAACACTTCTTATTTGGAAACTAGAACTTCTACAACACTTTATGTTCTTCATTTTGAAAGATTTAGAAAACTTGAGTCTCCAATTTCATCGAGAACTTTGTGGGAAATATTGTTACTATTTCTGATTTACAATATTTCTATACTTTCACTTATGCTTTCATTGGAAGTAGTCTTGTAATCTTTGAGTGTTTCTTGCATAGTCCTTATTTGAGCTATCTCTCTTTGAAATTCTTTGATCATACATCATTTGCATATCATAGACCTTTCAAAGAAGTTATAGAAAGCTTGCTTTTCTTGTTATTTACATGACCATTGGACTTACTTGTCTAGTTCTTGTGTGCTTTAGCAATAGTGGTCATAGCATGGTTCATTTGAAAATTACATTTCTAATGTTGCCCACCATTTGTTCTTAAATGAAGGTGCGTATTCAAGGAAAAATTCTTTTTAAAATAGGGGGTATGATATAACCATAGATATGCATGAATTCTTGGAAGATTCAAGTCCAAGAGTTAAAGCTAGAAGAATGGTCAAAATGAAGATAAATTGGAATTTCTGCACCAGTTTTGGAAAAACTCCATTTTGGGACTTTAAATGACTTCAAATGAATAAGTGATCTTCATTAAGATAGTAGAAGACTTCTTGAGGTTTCCAGAATAGTATAGCTTATTCCTAGATGAGTTTATTTGGATATCCTATGACCAGTCTTAAACAAGACATTCTACCTTCGATTGCAAAGATAACATATTCCTGTAAAATGGCCCTAAATTGCGCTATAGGAGTCCAATTGAAGAGATTAAAGATTCATTGGAAAATTCAGATAATTCTGTAAAAGTTTTCAGAAGACACAAAGAACCAGTAAGAATTATTCAAAGGTCAAACAAAGCCGATAACTAAGGAGATGCAAAATCAAAGTAAAAAGGCTAAAAATAGAGAGTATCGGCGATAATAGGCACCCACCTTACTATCCCCGATAGGCCCCTAGTTAGAATGGCACGTTTTCAAGGTTGAGCGGCCAGACCTGGCAACCTTCTCGGCCGGACCCGGCCAAATCAAGGCTACAACTTTTTTTTGGTCAATTCTAGTTGTTTTTTTTTTTTTTTATAATTCTTGGTTTCTTTATTTCCAAATTTGTATTTAAATTTTATTAGAAGGTTCATTATGTATTTTTAATACTCATTAGGTTTTAGAAAGAGGAGTAGGTTTTCCCTGTAAATACCTACTTATACCTCCTCTTGTAATCAACTTGGATGAATTTTGATAATATGAATTGAGAGTTTTTTCTAATGGTTTCTAGGGTTCTTCAACCCATCTTAGTTAGCTTCTAAGGACTTGGTTCCTTAGTTTGTGAACAATTGAACTCTTAGATTGATGAATCTATGGAAATCAATTGATCATTTCAGTTCTTTCTTTGATTGATTCTAGGAGTTCTAGTTTCTATAATTGATTAAATCTAGGTCTTCTGATTTGTGTAGTTTGGTTTTAGGGCCATAGCTTCCCTAATGTTCTTGCTATCAAATTGGAAAAGAGTTCCTCCTCTCAATATTGGATTTATGTGGCTTAGTTCCTCATAGGTTCTCTAGTGGAGTGCCAGAACTATGAAATCTTCAATAGAAGTTCATCAAGGAAGTGATCTTGGGAAGGTGTTGGATTCAAATTTGCAATCAAATTGGGGATTCACATTAGAAACTCATGATAACAATTCAAATTAAAAAATTATCCAATCCCAAAAGATTTTAATGGGGGTGGCAAATAGGCAAGTTGGACGGGTATTGAACGGATATTGGATGGGTATATGATTAATAAATAAATTGTCCATTCATGTCCAAAAATTAATGGATTAAAATGGGTAGACTGAAATGGATAATGGGCATAACTAGGCAAACTAAACAGTAATGTTATATGGTGCCCCTTTGATATCCAAGATGGATACCCTATTGGCCATCATAATTTGTTAACAAATGATTTTATATTAGTCATCAAATATTTTCTAAATTTTTCATGAAAAAGTGCCCTTGTGTAAATTTATCAACTATTTTACTTTTTGTATATTTTTCTATAATTACTATTTTATTTTAACTCTTTAATGTTATTCTAAAGATTATTTCCATCCTCGTAATTAATTTTTAAAATTTAGTCTGATGTAAGCCTTTCTAATTCAATGGCGGGAGTTTTCATGAAGCAACCTCGCTAATATCTATGAATTGCGTAGTGTGGAACTGTCGGGGGTCAGGGAATTCTTCAGCAATTCGAGAAATAAAAGTATTTTGAAATGCCATTCCCAAAGTTGCTTTTCTTATGTGAAACAAAAAATGTTGGCATCCAAGGTTAGTGGCTCTAAAGATTATGTTTGGCTTTAATCATTGTTTTGAGGTGGACAGGGTTGGATTAAGGGTCGGTTTGGCTTTGTTTTAGAAACATAATATTACATTTAGTTTACAAAGCTATTTTACGGGCATATTGATGTGCTTATTCATGATGTGGAGTATAGAAATATTCATTTTATTGGTTTTTACAGTAACATCGCGAATGATCAAAGCATTTTTTCTGGGCAATTTTGAACTGTATTGGTGAGATACTGAAATGGGCATTGGATTATGGCAGAGCTTTTAATGAGATTTTATATCAGAATGAGTCTACAGGACAAAATAAAAGGCGTGATTCACAAATGGTGGGGTTCCTGGATGCTCTTGCTCATATTGGTCTTAAGAATTTGGGGGAGTTTTGGACCTTTTTATACATTGTATAATAAGAGGGATGGTATGGATGCCACTTGGGTAAGGTTAGAGCGTGCAATTAGGAATAATGTATCCTTCTTTTAGGTGTGAGGTGTATGTTACTTCATATTCAGATCACTTTGCTCTAGTGTTGCATCTTGACAGAGAAAAGCAGAGGCGCAAGAGAAGGGAGGACAAGGCCATTTCGATTTGAGGCTTACTGGATAAAAGAGGAGGATTACATGGAAGAAATTTAACATGCATGGTAGGGATTTATAGTGGAAGTGGGGTGACGAGATTGGTTGCTAGTTTGGATTAGATTATGGGAGGTTTAAGAAGGTGGAGTAAAAGCGTTTTTGGATATGTTCCTGGCAAAGTTGTAGAGGCCGGGGCGTGGGTGGCCAAGTTGATAGGGAAAGATGCAGTGTTCGTGTTCTAAAAGAAGCTGAGTAAACTCTAGATTATTTTCTCTCTTTTGAAGATGATTTTTGGAAAATTTGGCCGAGATCAAATTTGTTGGTGCATGGCAGAAACTCTAAATATTTTCATCATCATGCATCGTAAGGGAAGGAAAAGAATTATATATATGGGCTCTTTGATACAAATGGAAATGGATTGAAGATGAGGACAGGCTGGACTTTTAGCTTGTAATAATTTTCAATGGTGGTATTAATAGTAGAGTTATTCGTTTTTACAAAGGAGGAAGTAACTAAAGCTTTAAAAGAAATGCATCCTTCGAATGTGCCAGGCCTGATGGCTTCTATGCATTATTTTACCAGAAATATTAGAGTATTGTCAAAGCTGAGGTCCTGGAGGTGGTGCTTTGCTTTCTAAAATGGCAGTATGGATATTTCTAACATTAATAAGACTTTTTTATGCATGATCTAAAGGTTAAAAATCCCACTGTGATATCATAATTTCGTCAAATTAGTTTATGCTCATTTATAAAGGTGTTAGCCAATAGATT
The DNA here is from genome assembly GCA_028651295.1 of Catharanthus roseus. Lineage (NCBI taxonomy): Eukaryota > Viridiplantae > Streptophyta > Magnoliopsida > Gentianales > Apocynaceae > Catharanthus > Catharanthus roseus. The sequence goes on along the minus strand of JAPQWS010000001.1, from coordinate 3,227,705 downwards.
GAAGGTGGTGTTGCCTCGATAATTGATAAATCTCAGTCAATGTTTGTCTCAAAGTTTAACTACGGATAATGTGATTTTTGCATTTGAGGCTTTCTATTGGCTAAATATGGGTAGCCAAGGAAATAACATGGCAGTCAAATTGGATATGAGCAAGGCCTATGACCGAGTGGAATGGAGCTATTTTGCTAGATTATGGGACATATGGGTTTCTCAGGAAGATGGATAGAGCTGATTATGAGATGTCTGAAATCAGTGTCTTTCCAAATTTTGCTTAATGGCATTCCAATGAAGTCTTTTTATCAATCCCAATGAATCAGATTGGCCTACTTTCACCATTTTTGCTTGTGATCTACTCGAAGGGTTTCGCTTGTTTAATTAGAAAGATGCTGATGGAAGAAAGTTGGAGGGGATATAAATATGTCTGCATGCATTGTAGATGACGCATCTCTTTTTTTTTTTTTTTCCTGATGATAGTTTGTTATTTTTGCAGGCTAATAAGATGGTGTTGATGCATTACAACATGTCATAAGCATGTATCAGACAACTTTGAGATAGAGGATTAATGTAGACAAATCATCAGTATTTTTTAATAAGGGGTTGTCAATGGATACAAGGTCGGAGGTGGCATCAAAGCTAGGCATGGTGGTGGCAAATGGGCAAAGGAAGTACTTGGGGTTGCCCTATCTTATTGGTTGCTCTTTTGTGTATTTAAAGGATAGGGCTAAAAAGAAAGCTAGTCAGTTGAAGGAGAGAAGTTGTTATTGGTGGTTGGAAAGGAGGTATTGATAAAGTTTGTGTTGAAATCAATGCCTACTTATGCAATATCTTTGTTCTTGTTGCCAAAAGGACTGTGTGATGAATTAAAACAAATAAATTGTGGCTTTTGGTGGGGGAATGGGAAGGATTCAAGGGGTTTATCATGGAAAAATGGGAGATTATGTGCAAGAGGAAATATAAGGTTGGAATGGGGTTTCGGGATATGGATATATTCAACTTTGCTCTTTTCGCGAAACAAAGATTGAGGTTATTGAAGAGGTCAAACTCACTGGTTCCAAGGACTCTGAAGGCACGGTATTATCCTACGACATCGTTTTTGGATGCAGAGAAAGGATACAATCCTCTTTTATTTGGAGCCCATTATAGAAGGACAGTGTTTGCTATATGAGGGTCTGATATGGAGGGTGGGTGATGAGAGATGTATTTATGTGAATATTCAATTGATTGTAGACTTGATTCAATACCTTCCCAAGATCATCCCCTTTGATGAAGAACCTCTATTGAAGATTTTGTAGTTCTAGCACTCCAATAGAAAAACATAGAGGATCTAAGCATCATAAACCCAATATGGAGAGGTAAAACTCATTCCTGATTTGATAAAAAGAACCTTGAGGAAACTATAGCCTCAAAACCCAAACTACACAAACTAGAAGACCTAGATTTAATCAATTCTAAGAACAAGAACTCTAAGAATCAATTAAAGAAGGAATTGACATGATCAATTGATTTCCATAGATTCCACAATATAAGCAATCAATTGCTCACAAGTTAAGGAAGAAAACCCTTAGAAGCTAACTAAGATAGGTTGAAGAACCTTAGAAACTAATTGGAAAATTCTCTCTCAAATTTCAGCAAAATATCAAGGTTGTTTACAAAAGAAGCCTATAAATGAGTATTTATAGTGCAAGGCCTAAACCTATCCTAACTATTGACTAAGGGCTCTAAAATACCCATTAAACCCTTAATTATTAGCTGGAAATGAAGTTCAAACATTAAAATCCTGCCTTACATTGCATTACTCAATCTTTCCTAGAACCTACCAGCGATGGTAGGGTATACCCTACTGGACGTGGTAGGGTGTTGTCTTTAAATGCCAAATTGTTCAGAAGCTACCGTGGACAGTAGATGCAGGGCCTACTGTCGGCAGTAGGTCCTCAACTTCACTTTACTTTATCTTTTTCACCTCCAACTTGCTCTCTTGAATAATCCTTGCTTATAGTATAGATTGTGAGCAACTTGGAAGGTTCTCTTTGATCTTCAAAGCCTTCAATCTTGTTCTTCATAGCTTTCTCAATGAATGCAACCATGCCTTTAGCCAAACTTCCATCATATGCCTTGATCTTCTTTGCCCTTTCTCTAGTGAGTAGTCTATGAATCAACTCATTAGCTTCTTAGCTCTCCCAATTCATGTCATGTATAAGGGTTTGGAAGGATCCATGGTTGACCGTGGTCATACAAGCCCATATCTTGAAATTTGTTCTTAGCAAATTCTTTAAAGGTGGAGGATTTAATATGTCCCAATTAAAGATATGGGAGGAAGATTTGCTTTCTTTTCTATTATGTCCCAGAGATATTGCAATAATAAAGCAAATCCCCCTTTGTTCTATTGTGACACTATGGTTTGGCATTTCACTAAAGATGGGAGGTAAAATGTCAAATCCAGCTATATGATTTGCAAGGATTTGATGGATATTGTTGGACAAATGGCTAGTTCTTCATTGAAGAAGAGGCTCGGAGGTATATAGAAAGAGAGTATAGAAGCTGAACTTACCCCCTGAATTCTCCATTTTGCATGGAATGTTTGTAATTATGTATTGGCAACAAATCAATTTACATCGAAGAATGAAGGAGGTGGATCCTAAATGTAGTTTATGTAATGGAGAGGAGATAATCAACGTACATTTTCTCTTCAAATGCTCTATGGTGAGAGGGGTTTGGCTGATGTGGATGTTGATGCATTGATCAGAAATGCAAGATATTGGTTGGATATCTTTGATCCTATGCATGCAAATTGGGAGGAGTTGAGAAGAGGTATTATGCTTTGCTGGGGTATTTTGGTAGGGGAGGAATATTGTGGTGCATGAGGGAAAGGCTTTCCATGCAAAGATTATTGTGGCTAAGGTGATGGGCATGCTTTAGGAGTTGTGGGCTATTGATGATGGGAGCAGTGGGCGTGGGACTAGAGGAATTGTGGCTCTGAATAATCAATAGCAGTGGGCATCGGCGTCAGTGTCGGTAAATCGATGGAAGGTGAACTATGATGCTTCTTTTAGAGAAGGGATAGGGGTGCAGGTGTTGTTGTGAGAGATCATTTAGGGAGCTATAGTAGCTATTGCCATCAAATCCTTTGAAGCTACTATTAGTGCCAAACATGTGGAAATGTTGGTTGTCTTAGAAAAAAGTATTGAGAAAATCGGTCTGGACTAGCTGGTCCAAACGATTGAACCGGGAACCAAACCTTATACCAATCTGATTTTCTTAAAAAACCAGTAAGAAATTAAATCTGATGTAGTTTGGAAGAGTCAAGCACCCATGGAGTTGAAGCTTAGACCAATTACTAGAGCTCAGATGAAGAAACTCAAGGAGAGCTTTAAAGGACAAGTTTGAAAGGTTTGGAGATCAAGGAGAGGCTTTCAAGTTGTTTTCCATTTATTCATAAGCAAGGATCATTCAAGGAAGAAACTTGAGGAAGAAAACTGGCTAAGTGTTGGAGAATGGCACCCTACTGTCGATGGTAGCCCTGCCCCTACCATTGCCAGTAGGCTTCTGGCCAAAGGGGGTTGAAGAGTTCATGCCCTATCACCGATGGTAGGTCTCACCCTATCTTCACCAGTAGAGTTCGGCTGATACTTTGTTAACGCGATTTATTTGAGGGGTTTTAGTTATTTGGCTTGTCTTTTCAGTTTTTAATCAAGGGTTTTATGGGTATTTTAAGTCACTAAGCTATAGGTTAGCTAGGGTTAGACTTTAGCCTATAAATACCCCATTATAACACATTATAAACAATATTGATGAATTTGTTGAAATTTGAGAGAGATTCTCCAATTGCTTCTAGGTTTCTTTACCTTCTTAGACTAGCTTGCTAAGGGTTAATGTCCTCAGTGTTGTGAACAAATTGTTGCCTTAGATTGTAGAATCTATGGAACCAATTGATCATTCAAATTCCTTTCATTAATTGACTCAGAATTTCCTTTTTTTGAATCAATTGATCTTAGGTCTTCTAATTGTGTATTTGGGTTTTGAGGCCTTTGTTTCCTTAAGGTTCTCATTATCAATCTAGGAAAGAACTTTAGCCTCTCAATATTAGGTTTATGAGGCTTAGATCTTCATAGGTTTCTTATTGGAGTGTTGAGTTTAAAATCCTCAATAGAGGTTTTTCAAGAAAAGAAGGTGATCCTTGGGAAGGAGTAGAATTTAAACTACAATCAAAAGTGGATCTCATCAAAGTGATATCAAATTTCGCTGAAAATCAAGAAAAAAGAAGTACCAGATGATCTATAAAATTCCCATGAAGATCATGCAAAAACTAAGTACAAAAAAATAGAATCGAAAATCAATTGAAAATTTGACTGATTAATTACGAAATTGCTTATTTTTTGTGATGGCGATGTTCTCCTTTGAGTTAGGATTCAATTAAAATAAGTTTTATTCAATTTGGAGATCAATTGATTGGTCAATTGGATTGATTTGTGAAATTTTTTTCGAATTTGTGACTACAGAAAAAGTATGGATTAATTTGGGCATATCTTATGTTATACTGATTCAATTTGAATGAAATGTGTGCATAAATCCATTCTCATCGAGTGAGGAATCTTCAGAATTAGTTTCATCTGATTTGGATTCATAGATTTTGATGTATCTTCGTTTTAGTAAAAGGTTGTTGTCATCCCCAGTTTTCTAGAAAAAATTTTCTTAGTACTTTTTTGTTCTTTGTTTAGTCTAATTGTTTTGAATTGCTTTGTTTTTTATTTCTAGTTGTTCCCTTGTGTGTTTCTATTCTTTTTTTTATGATCAATCTTTTTTTTTTTTGCTCAATTTCATAGATTACATTCTTTGAAATTCATACACCTCAAATGTTTGAAACTTTGCCTTTTTGAACACTTATCCAACTAAAATCATTGATTGCTTACTTGCTTGGGATTGTTGCTCTTGGTTTGAGTTGGCTAAGAGGTTGAAGGATATCATAGAGGTTTGAGTGTTGAGTGTTTGGAAAAAAAAAAAAAAAGCCAGAGCGTAAGCTTATATTGATAAAAGCCAACTAAGAGAGTTATACACGAGTGACTTGAGTGATCATCAAAGAGAGTAAACACTTAGGGAGTGATTACGAGATCCTTTATTTGTCTTTTTTGTTTAATTTGCAGGTTCTATAATGTTTATGAAAGGTCAATTACCTACTCAATCTCATCAAGGAGGAACTAGTGATACTACAAGGATGAATCTAAATGAGACTTTAAGATCTATGCAACAATCAATTGAAGGAATGGCAAGACAATTCCAAAGTGTTGCTAGAGATGTGGAAGACCTTAACAGGGGCAAGAGTAGTGCCATAATGGAGTAAAGAGTTGGAGATAATTTTGGAGGAGCTAATTCACCTCATCATCAAAGACCTTATGACAATATGTCTACTCAAGGATACCATGACATGTAGGTTGTCAACCCCTATCCATTTCATAAAGGTGGGTTATCAAGGAAGAGCACAAGCTAGAGATGGAAGAAGGAAAGGACAAGTTGGAAGAGGATATTATAGACCACATGAAAAGGTTCGAAGACATATAGCATGGCGTGAGGATAATTTCTTTGAAGATTTTGGAGAGGATTCTAATATTGGCAAAGCATACCATGGTGGCTACTATGGTAATCAAGGCTCTAGATAAATCAAGTGGAAGGTGCCAAGCTTCAAGGGTGATAGTGATCCGAATGTATTCCTTGATCGGGAACAGCAAGTGGAGAATTTATTCATGGTAAGGCATTATAGTGACATTGTTAAGGTGAAGCTAGTTATAGCCGAATTCTCGGATTATTCACTCCATTGGTGGGAAAGAGTTGTCACTCAAAGGTTGGAAATGGAAGATAACTGGTAGAAACTTGGGCGGAATTGAAGACACTCATGAAGGAGAGATTTGTACCGAAACACTATTATAGAGAGTTTTAATTGCAAGCTAATGACTCTTAAACAAGACAACAAAAGTGTTGAAGAGTATAGACAAGAAATGGAACTATACACTTTGAGATTGAGCTTGGAGGAAGACAAAGATGATTCAATGGCTAGATTTCTAAGTTGCCTCAATAGGGACATTGCTAATCAACTAGAATTGTACCCTTACACCAATTATGAAAACATGTGTAATTTGGCTACCAAGATTGAAAATCAAAGGAAGATGATTGGTTTCTATAAAGCTAATCTTCCTTCTTCAAGGAGTGTGGTGTCTAACTTCAAGCATCAACCTACAAGAGTTGGCCAAAGAAAGAAGATATACCGAAGGTGGCTTTCAAAGATAATCTTAAGCCTAAGGTGGAAGCAAAAAGAGGGTTAATTACCAATCCAACAAGGCATTTCAAGTGCAACGTTGTGGGACACAGCCGTAAGTTGTCCTACCAAGAGAATCTTAATTTTTAATGAAGAATTGAATGGTTAGATTGAAAGGGAAGAAGATGATTGTCAAGATGATATTGTTGACAAGGAAGAAAGCAATGAGGATCAAGAGATTGACTCTTTTGAAGCCGTTGAAGAGGGAATGAGTTTGGTGACCATTAGAGCTTTGTCTACTCAAGTCTTTGAGGAAGAAGCGAGCGTCCAACAAGAAAATATCTTTCACACTAAATGCTTAGTGGGAGGCAAAGTTGCTAATATTATTATAGATGGTGGTAGTTGCACCAATGTGGCTAGTACATATCTTGTTGAAAAGTTGAATTTACCTCTTCTTAAGCATCCTAGGCCTTATAAGCTTCATTGGTTAAATAATAGTGGGGAAGTGAAGGTTAATAAACAAGTGCTAGTACTTATTACTAAGGGGTCATATCATGATGAAATTCTTTGTGATGTGGTTCCTATTCAAGTGATGCATTTGTTGTTGGACGTCCTTGGCAATTTGATAGGAGGGCCATTCAAGATGATGTGAAGAACACCTACACTTTTGACAAGAATGGGAAAAACTTTATGTTGAATCCCTTGACTCCTAGTCAAGTCTTTGAGGAACAAAAGAAAATGAAAGAAAAAGAGAGTTTAGAAAGTGAGAAAAAGAAATGAGCATTGAAGAGGGGAAAAAATTGATGAAAGAAAAGTGAGTGCAGAAAAGCCTAGAGAGGGAAAATGGAACAGAGACTAGAAAATGAATGATCAAAAGAGTGATAGTGGAAATAGAGAAATGTGGTGTTTCTATGCAAAAAAGAGTGAGATCATAAAAGCCATTGAACAAGAAGAGGTAGTCTTACTTCTCTATTGCAAATGTATACTTGCGTCTACTAATGATCATTTGTCTTCTTTGTCTAATGCCATAGTGAAGATTTTTAAAGAATACAAAGATGTCTTCGCCAAAGAGATGCCCAGCGGACTTCCTCCTTTGAGAGGAATTGAGTATCAAATTGATATAGTACTCAAAGCGATGTTGCCACATAGACCGGCCTATAGGAGTTCTCCCGAAGAGACTAAGGAGCTAAGGAGAAAGCTTGAGTTCTTGTGTTGTTCCCGTTTTGCTAGTTCCAAAAAAAGATGGTACGTGGTGAATATGTGTAGATTATTGAGCCATTAATAATATTACTATCAAGTATAGGCATCCTATTCCTAGATAGATGATCTACTTGATGAGTTGCATGGTTCATAAGTATTTTCTAAAATTGATTTGAAATCGGGATACCATTAAATTAGAATGAAGGAGGGGGACGAGTGGAAAAATGCTTTCAAAATGAATTTTGGTCTTTATAGGTTGCTAGTTATGCCTTTTTGGTTAACTAATGCTCCGAGTACATTCATGAGACTTATGCATCATGCATTAAGGAATTTCATTGGTAAATTTGTTATAGTTTATTGTGATGATATCTTGATCCATACCAAAACTTATGAAGATCTTTTACATCATTTAAAACAAGTTTTGTTAGTTTTGAGAAGTGAGAACTAATATGCTAACCTTGGAAAAAAAGTGAGTTTGCTCGGAAAAGGTGACTTTCCTAGGTTATGTGATGAGCTCTCAAGGTCTTCAAGTCGATCAAGAGAAGGTGAAAGCAATCAAAGAATGGCCTACTCCCAAAAATGAATCCAAAGTGGGGAGCTTTCATGGATTGGAAAGTTTCTATAGGAGGTTCATCAAAGATTTTAGCACAATTGCTAGTCTTTTGACGTATGTGATTAAGAAGATTGAATGGCTTCAAATGGGAGGAGAAGAAAGAAAAGGCATTTGAGTCGCTAAAGGCAAGGTTGAGTAGTGCACCTTTACTTGCACTACCTAATTTTGACAAAATGTTTGAGATAGAATGTGATGCTTGGGGTGTGGTCATTGGAGGAGTTTTGATGCAAGAAAAGAGGCCCTTAGCTTGGTTTAGCGAGAAGTTGACCGGTGCGGTATTAAATTACACTACATATGATAAAGAGCTCTATGCACTTGTGAGGACATTGAAACATTGGCAACATTATTCGTGGCCTAAGGAGTTTGTGGTGCACACTGATCATGAGTCCTTGAAGTTTCCTAAAGGACAACAAAAGCTAAACAAGAGGTATGCAAGCTGGATGGAGTTTATTGAGACCGGGCAATACATCATTCAATATAAGAAAGGTAAATAAAACATTGTAACCGATAAGGTACACTCTGATCTCTACTTTGCAAGCTCAAATTCTTGGTTTTGTTGCTTAAGGATTTATATGCTAGTGATCTAGATTTTAAAGATATATTTGAGGATTGCTTGCTTGTGCCTAATGATAAGTATCTTGTACATGATGATCTTCTTTATCATGATGGTAGATGTGCATTCCATCTTGTTACACTAGGTTGTTGTTGGTTAAAGAGGCTCATTGTGGTAGCTTAATGGGACATTTTGGTAATCTTAAAACTTATGATATCTTACATGAGCATTTCTTTTGGCCCCACATGAGAAAAGATGTTGAAAGATTCATTGGAAATTTCTTAGAATGTAAAAGGGCTAAATCTTCTTCTTTGCTACATGGTCTTTATACTCCTTTAGATGTGCCTAAAGTTCCTTGGGTTGATATTTCTGTGGATTTTATTTTTGGATTTCCTAGATCACCCAAGGGTATGGATTCTATCTTTGTTGTAGTAGATAGGTTTTCTAAAATGGGTCATTTTATACCTTGTAAGAAAACCGATGATGTTAGTCATGTAGCAAACTTGTTCTTTACTTGGGTAGTACGATTCCATGGAATACCCGAAACTATTGTATCGAATCATGACACCGAATTCCTTAGTCATTTTTGGCGTGTTTTGTAGAGGAGACTTGGAAATAACTTGTTGTATTCTACATCTTAGCATCCTCAAACCGATGGCCATATAGAGGTGGTCAATAGGATATTGGACAACTTTTTAGGACCATCCTTAAGAAAAATTTGTGCCAATAGGAAGTAGTTATCCCTCACATTGAGTTTGATTACAATAGGGCTGAAAAGTCTACTACTTCATTTTCTCCTTTTGAGGTTTTTTGTGGTTTCAATCCTTAAATTCCATTTCATTTGGTCCCTTCACCTATACATCATGTTGCGAGTATGGATGGAAAAAGGAAGGTGGAGTTTGTCAAATCTATTCACGTTAAGGTGCAAAAACAAGAAAATTGGTGGTTAAGCAGAATGTTATAAGGAAAGGAGTTTTTTTCCAACTTGGAGATTGGGTTTGGGTTCATCTTAGGAAGGAACATTTTCCTTCTCAATGCAAGAATAAGCTTGATGCTCATGGTGATGGACCATTTCAAGTTCTTGAGCGTCTTAAAGATTATGCCTATAGAATTGATCTTCCGGGTGAATACAATGTTAGCGCCACCCTTTAATGTTTTTGATTTGTCTCTTTTCAATGTAGGTGAAGATTCGAGGACGAATCTTTTCAAAGGAGGGGTGGATGATGTAGATTGGAAGAGTTAAGCACCCATTTGAAGCTTGGATGAAGAAACTCAAGGCTTCCAAAGGAAATGAGGATAATGGCATGGTAGCTTACATAGAGAAAGTTTTAAAGAACAAGTTTGAAGGTTTGGAGATCAAGGAGAGGCTTCCAAGTTGTTTTCCATTTGTTCAATAAGCAAGGATCATTCAAGGAAGCAAGTTAAAGGAGAAAATTAGATAAGTGTTGGAAAAGGGCATCCTACCGTCGATGGTAGCCCTACCTCTACTGTTGTCGATAGGCTTCTAGGTAAAGTGGGCTGAAGAGTTCACACCCTACTGCTAATGATAGGTCTCACTCTACTATCAACGATAGGGTTCGGTTGGGATTTTGTTAATGCAATCTATTTTAGGGGTTTTAGTTATTTAGCTTGTTTCTTCATTTTTTAATCAAGGGTTTAATAGGTGTTTTGAGTCATTATGCTATGGGTTAGCAAGGGTTAGACTTTAGCCTATAAATATCCCATTATAACTCATTTTAAACAACATTGATAAATTTGCTGAAATTTGGGAGAGATTCTCCAATTGCTTCTAGGTTTTATTTACATTCTTAGACTAGCTTGTAAAGGATTAATGTCCTTAGTGTTGTGAACAATCATTGCCTTAGATTGTAGAATCCATCGAACCAATTTATTATTCAAATTCCTTTCATTAATTGGTCCATAGAGTTTCCTATCTTTGAATCAATTGATCTTTGATATTCTAATTGTGTAATTGGGATTTTAAGGCCTTTGTTTCCTCAAGGTTCTAATTATCAATCTAGAAAGAACTTTAGCCTCTCAATATTAGGTTTATGGGGTTTAGATCCTCATAGATTTATTATTGGAGTGTTGAGTTTAAGATTCCTCAATAGAGGTTCTTCAAGAAAAGGAGGTGATCCTTGGAAAGGAGTGGATCTACATAAGAATCGATCAAACTTGGTCAAAAACCGGTTGGATCGGTCAAACCAGTCATTTGAACCGATTTTTTAATTTTTTTTAAAAATTTTCTCACTAAACTTATACTTTGTATGTATTTTTGTGAAACTTATACTTAAAGTCAAAATATTGAATGTTTGTATGCTGCAAATGATAAAAGGTCATTCAATACATTAAAGCACTCTTAAGCATCAAATATATGGAAACCTATCTTGTAGACACATCTTATCTCACTTTCTTATAAACTTTTACTCCTGTATGTCGAACATATTTAACAAACTTAAATTTTCGAGATTGAGAGCCTGTAACATACTTCAAACTCTCTCTAACTTTTCAAATTGCACCATTAATAGCAATAGCCTTCAAACTATTTTGAACAGTCAAATTCAAAATATGGGCACTACAATGTACGTGATGATAATCTCCAATACCAATTAGTGAACTTGTAGGAACAAGTGATCTCTTTTTCTACTATTCCACCTTGATATTTGACATTATTTAATGTAATGGTAAAAATTTTCTTTTCAATACCCAGACAAAAATTTAACTAAATGATCACCTAAAATCGAACCACTATGAGGGGTAGGCATATGAGGAAAAATAAAAAATTTTGTAGCACCCAATCCAAATTCACATAGTGAGCTGTTACACATGTAATCATCAATGGTGGACGAAGTCCACAAATTAGATCTCAAGCAAATCCTATCAAGAACCAACTCTAAGTCTTTCTTCAACTTTTTTTCCAGGTTATACAATTTCAAAACATCAGTCTTTGTCATATTCCTTGAAATCGTACCGATCGTAATGTTTAAAAATTTATGCACCTCTCTCGTCCTTCATGTTACACTATATTAAATGGATAATTATGCCTTCAAATTGATTAAGCCATAACTATGTGAAACATGTTATGGTCAACAATAGGATATTGCTTATCACTCTCTTTCTCCATGTTAGCATATTTCTCTGTATGTCGTTTCAAACTAGTTGTTCTGGACCTAGCTTTGTAAGAAGAATTTTTCCAAACACTCGACATCTCATGTTAATTTTTCCATGACTATCATTGGATAATATTTCGAACACATCCCAAGCTAGAGAAGTTCGAAATCGTTTACCAGAACTAGTAGAACTTTCCTCTCTATGCACTATCTCATGAGATTCCATTACATGAAATGTCCGATAAAATAAAAATTAAAAAAGAAACTCTTATTAAAAAAATTAGAAAGAACAAACCATCTCATAATCATATAATACAGAGTCCTCAAAGTCATACCGCAGTCATGCCAATATATAGTAGTGATATTTTTTTCAATTGTATATCACATGGAAAACACTAGCATCTACCAAAATTTTCTGTCATAAGATCAACCCACATATTTCAATTAGTTATGAAATCCAAATTTTAGGAGCAGAAGGGCAAACCAAACTACCTAATATGTGCTTAATCGACCTCTATGTTTACATGTTAATTTTGTCATTTTTGACGTTTTTTGGGTATAAAACACATAACTTACTTCATTTTCTTCTCTTTTTGACTTAGGTGCTTCCCAAAGAAGATTTTGATGAATATAATCTAAACAGGGAGCAAAACAAGCAAAAACAGAGAAGACAGAAGCTAGCAACATTGTGGAAAGCAGCCTACATCCGATAGTAGGCTACCCCTACCACACGCGGTAGTTTAAGGGCACAAAAAAGAAGGAATTGAGAGAAGCCTACTGTCGATAGTAGGCTTACCTTACCGCATACGATAGGCTCTAAAGATTTTTGAATTTTGGACAAAGAACTATACTGGAAAGTAGGCCTCGACCTATCGCACACGGTAGGTCCTACATTTCAACATAACTTAATGCATTTTTTGTGCTCTTTAAGTGGAATTTTTCCCATTTTTGGGCATTCTCAGTTTTAGGTTTAGACATGGATTAGGGGGCGAACATACTAAAAAAAAGCTCTTTCTAATTCCTCTTTAGTTAGTTAGAATCCATAGATTAGATCGAAAATTGAGTGCTTAGAGAAGAGATTGAAGATTATCTAAGGAGCAATTTCGAAGTTCATCGGGCAGATTGAGAGATAAGCTCAAGAGCAACTCAGAACTGTGGAATCAGCTCTCTTAACCCTACGCTTTTGTTCCTATGGTTTATTTATGGATTTCACTATGAATTTAAGTTTAGTGAAGATGGTTAGTAGCTATTCTAATTTTTTTTGAATGAGGGTTGAACACTAGATTTTTGAATGATATGATATTTTAATTGGGTTTTATAAATTTAATGTTTGTTCTATATTGGGTTTATTGTTCAATTACACAATTATGTTGTTTGATATATGTAGAATCAACTTAATTTGCAAAATTGATTGAAATAGAAAAAGAAAATCAATTTAAGGAAACTATTTGAACATTAGGAGTTAGAAATTGAATAGAGATATTAATTGCACTCTTAGGTCCTTTAATCATTAATTCGTAAAGCATTCATATCGATTAGAATGAGAAGAGATTCTTCTCTGAAGGTTAATGAATAGAGTGTATCTCACCTAGAGATAGGGATTACCCGAGTTAAGTGTGATGACCCAACCTCATTCTTGAAAACATTCATTTTATCATTTTACCAATTGAAGTAGTTGACAAAAATATAGGAGATTCCATCATTCAAACTTATTTCCCATATTTTCATCTCTCAACCCAAATTTTCTTTATTTTAATAATTTATTATTTTTCTTACTTATTGCTTTAGTTTTAATCCATTCTTTCAAAAAAATTCATATTCTTGGCTAGACCTTAGAATGACGATTAGTATTTTAGCTTTTCTGTTCCCTGAGTTCGACTACCCGAGAGATTCTCTAATGCTACAACAATAAGTTCACTTACCTGTTAGCGTTAATTTAGAGTAGTCTTGTAAATAAACAACAATTTTCTTGTGCCATTGTTAGGAAACAGTAACTTTAAGAACACTGTTAATCTAGTGTTTTAGTCACTTTTAATTTCTTATTTTTTTGTGTTTTTAATTTGGTTTGTGCTTTGTTCTTGCATTGTTTGGTATTTTATTCGTGATTTGTTTTTATGGAAGTTTCGTTATTTTTATTCTTGGATTTTGACTTTTGTTTTTTCTATTTCAAGTTTCATGGAACTAGTTTATGCTCCGAATTCAATGGAGTGAATTAGTTGATTACAATCCAAAGATCGATCGTAAGTTGCAGAGTGTCAGCTACACTCTACGATTCAAAACGGAAAATAACAATGCCATCATCCTCGTGGATAAGACAGAGGAGGAACATCAAGATCCACCAATACCCATTCCTCCAGTTATTCCACCTCCACCACCTCTAATGAAGGATTGCACTCGACCGTCCATCACTAGGGTGCAGTCGAGCATTACTAGACCATCAGTTCAAGCCCACAACTTTAAGATCAAGCCAAATGTGGTCTAAATAGTATAGAACAATATATAGTTTGATGGGCTCCAAGAGGAAGATCAAAATGTGCATCGCCAACTTTTTAGAGGTGTGCGATACATTCAAAATAGAAGGCTCTGACGATGCTATCCAACTTCACCTTATCCCATTTTCTCTGAGGGGCAAGGTAAAATCTTGGCTAAAGTCACTACCTTCCAGCTTTATCACATTTTGGGATTCATTAGCTGAGAAGTTCTTGGGAAGATACTTTTTCCCTAGTTGCACTGCTAAGCTTAGAAACAAGATACTATCATTTCAGTGAATGAATGGGAAAAGTCTATATGAAACGTGGAGATATGGAAAGAGTTACTTAGAGAGTTTCCACACCATGGCTTTGATTTGGGCATCCAGATTTAATCATTCTGCAAGGGAGTTTCTTTTGGGGCTAGACAATTGATCAATTCTTCTGCTGGTAGTTCTACAGATAGCAAAACTCCTCAACAAGTGCATGATTTTATAGAGCAAATAGCAATGAATAGTTACACTTAAGGTGGACAGAGGGCCAAGCCTAAATCCATCAAGGTCCACAATATAGATGCACTCACTGCTATAGAGTCTAGACTAGCGGCGATGATTGAGCAGAAAATAAGGAATACAAATTTGACACCTTCAAATATGAATCCTCAGCAAGTAATGTTTTGTGACTTCTGCAATAGAGGATATTCCAACCATGAGTGCTCGAGCATGAGTTCTTCAAGGGAGCAAGTGAACTTTGTTCAAGGGAATCGGCAGGGGAATAACCTCTATTATCAAACACTTACAATCCTTATTGGAGGATGTAAGTTAGTATTTAGGAAAATCGTGCAGTATGACTGATTTTGCAAAGTGAGTAGTAGTGTAAAACACAATATGAATAGTAGTAAACAAAACAAACACACACGACACAGCAATTAGTAACGCAGTTCAGCCAATCCTACATCTGCAAGGCCATGCCCAGAAAGTAATCTACTAATAACTGTCTACATAGTACAAGAAAACACCTAACTCTTTTACATATCTAGTGTTTCCCAAGTGGAATCAATGGAAACTCCATTTGTACACTACACAATTGATTCCCTTCAACTCTTCAAAGCTGAATTAGTGCAAACTACCTTTGCATACATCACAGTTGAATTCAACTCTTCAAGGCTCCCTCTTGGAACAAGCTGCTCGATCTTGAATCTCTTCATGTCTTCAACACCGTTGAACCGCAGGATAACTTTTATCCCTAGAAGCTATAGTCTTCAAAACAAGAATTTTATTGAATTATGAATGATTAACAATGAGCATAAATAGAGAATCACAATGTTTGAAGTTTGTGATTGCACAAACTCAATAACCATGAACTGTCATCTTCTCTCTTGACGAATATCTTCGAAGAATTACAGAACGGCTAACCTCAATCTTCAATTTCAATGCTTTATTTATACATGTAGAGGCTCATAGTTCAGTCACACATTTCCTAATCAGTCTAGACCAAGGATTTAATTTCTAAAAGCACTTCTAGTTTTAATTCCCTGCGAATCCTATTTTTCTTAGGATTTTGACCTTTATGCTTTTAAGTTTCCTTAACAGGACTTCCATATCACAGCTCATAATCGCAGATTCTTTGGGATTTACCATATTTATTAAAACGATACAAATGTAAGTGTCACTACAAACCTGTAGCTTTGTGCCGTCACATGATCAACCTGTGTGGCCATACTCAATCTGTGTGATGGGTATCTACAAACTCCCCCTTTGGCATTGTTTAGATCAAACAACAATGAGCTGCACAGTCTTTCATCTTCATAAGAGCCTCATAGCAACCATATCAAACCATAAGCATGAATTGTAATAAAAGCTAAGTAAATTGTTCATGTCCTAGATTTTGGTGGCACACAAGCCAAAACAGATAGCTCAGAGGCTACCAAATTAAGCACAAGAAAATATCTCAAGGCTATGCATGCCACATAAAAACAGAAATTGAAATTAAAGTGTTCAATCAAGGCCACACTCGGCCACCCAAAGACCACACAGGGTCAATCAAAGCAATATCATTTAAAACAAATTACAGCCAGGACTCCCCCTTTTGATCTGAAATAATGCTCAAGGGAGCTTATCTTTAAGATTCTTCAAGTCTTGTTGTATTCTTTGGCATCACACCAAGAATTGTATTCTTTGTCATCACCAGGGGGTCTAGTGCCATTTTCTAGAAATTAGAAGGCAACGAATGGTCCCTGCAACCAAGTACATATTCAAAAATCAAATAGGGACATGGAAGAGCAATCTTACTGGCCTTCTTTTGGGCTATCTGCCTGAGGATGTTTCTAAAGATAATAGTGCAGATATTGATCTTTTTCCTGGTGGCAAAGGCATACAGCAGATGAGCACTTTCCTTAAGAACAACAGTTACATTTGTTGTGGGCAGCTAGTTTTCACAGAAGACTCAAAACAAGGTTCTAAATGGCATTTTTATCAAATTTGAGCTAAGCATGTTTGTTTATGGCCTGACAACCCCTGCATCACTAGTTAGCACTTTAGTAACTTCATCAAAATCAGCTTCCTCTTCAAGGCCAGTCCCTTCAATGTATTGTAATGTGACAGCTTAGGTAGTATGCTATGTTTGCAGGTGATAAGTCAGTGACATGGCCCTCCACATATACTTAACCATAAGCTGGCTTCTCAAGTTTGCCAAACTCCTCAGTTAGATTGGCATAGAACTTCTTGACTAAGTTCTCATTACACTGTTCCACAAATAGAGTCAATTCCACACACTCTATTCCCAGTAGCAACTCTATCACATTATACTATTCCAAGCTTTCTTGAGTGATCCTTTTCTCAGCCAAAATTGGTTTTTCAATTAGTTCCACCATCCTCAATTCAGCAGTCTTTGTGTAAAAGTGTTTGTTTAGAGCACTTTTGCCTTTACGAGGAGCAGAGGGAGGAAGAGTGGCAGCCCGTGCCTTTTTAGCACTAGTTTTTTTAAGATAAAGCTCCTTGTAGAGCTGCTCTAGTCCTCTTTCTCCCCTGACTTAGTCCAGTGCTAGGGATCACCCATACAACCTCTAGCTCTAACCCAGAGCTTCCCTTTCCTTCAATATTATGCTTCCCCTAAGAACATTCGCCAATAAATTCATCAATATCTTCCACAGATGGCCTGATTATCAAAGTGACTAGTGTAGCCGATGAAGTTGCGGTGCTTGACAAACCAGGAGAGGAGTATCTGGTCCTTGCCAAGGGTGAGAGGCTACGATTGTCAAGTCCAAGAGCCAGAGACCTCCAGGGCCTAATCGGTTGTTCTCTTGCCATTGTTTGTTGTCAAATTAAGCAGAAAGGATGAGTATGTTTTTGAGAAAATGGACTTACAGAGAAAAACCTTAAGGATCATGGAGAGAAAATCGCTGAGTTTGAGTCAAAGCAGGTATGTTTTGAAATATATGGAACCAATTGTTGAGAAGAATGATGCAAAGGAAGAGGACATTAAGGGAATTCCTTGTCCCTTACTAAAATCCTCACTTTAAGAACCTCCAAAGCTAGAATTGAAGCCACTACTCGATCACTTGGATTATGCCTTCTTGGCAGGGAATTCAATACTTTCAGTGATTATTTCTTCCAAATTAAGCCATCAACAAAAAATAGCTCTAGTGAGGATGTTGAAGAAACATAAGAAGGCTATTACTTGGAAGATAGCTGATATCCAAGACATTAACCCATCATTCTAAACTCACAATATCCTCTTGGAAGAAGATTTCAAGCTTATTTAAACCTCAAAAGAGGTTGAATCCAAATATGCAAGAGGTTTTGAAGAATCAAGTGATCAAGCTCCTAGATGCTGGCATTGTTATCCCATATGAGACAGCATCAGGGTGAGTCCGGTACAATCTTTGATCTTCTCTTTTGCATTTCTACTGCTTGCCTTATTTTTCGTGTCCGTCCGTATCGCAAAGCTGGTCGACGCCAGCTGTAATGGTTGAAAATGGGGGGCCCACCAAGACCCCCTTCTGTAATAAAATAAAGCTTTTTTCGATAAAGCAAACAATTCACCACTTTAGTGCAAACGAGAAGGACTGGAGCTTTGCTCAGTCTTGCTAGAACTTAACAACCAAAAAGCTCTGCGTCAAACTTCAGCCCCTTCGAGTTGGCCACGGGGGAACAGCTTTTAACACCCCACACTATTGCGACAGGAGGGGGCTCCGTTAGCTTATCTTCCTACAGATAGTGGCGCTCGGGACTTTTTTGTCTTGGTTAATAAGTAAGAATAGGAGTTAGTATGACTCTTAACGGAGTGAGAGAAGCGAGGTAGAAATGGAAGAGATCAAATACGGGAATAAGAAGCAAACTCATCTTCCTTTTTTATCATTTTGATAGAGGGGAATGGAGTAGGCAATCTCTTTTCTATGCTGGGTAGACTAGATCGCTGCTTTCAAGGAAGAACCACAGCATTGGGCTTCTTCATGCGATCAGATATGCTTTGGAAGGAATGGCAACAAGCCAGGGCGTCGATGTTGTAAGTAATCTGGTCAATAGGTTGTACCCAAGAAAAAAGGAATGACGGTGGTCCCAAATGAGAATGTAAGTTAGTACTTTAGGCAATTTGTGCAGTGTGACTAATTTTGCTGTGTGAGAAGTAGTGTGAAACACAGCGTAAAAAATAATAAACAACACAAACACACAAGACACAATAGTTGGTAATGCAGTTCGACCAAGCCTACGTCTGTGAGACCACGCTCAGAAAGCAATCCACTAAAAACTGTCAAAATAGTACAAGAAAACACCTAGCTCTTTTACACATCTAGTGTTTCTCTAGTGGAATCAATCCAAACTCCCTTTGTACACTGCATAATTGAATCCCTTCAACTCTTCAAGGCACCCCTTGGAACAAGCTGCTCGATCATGAATCCCTTCAAGTCTTCAACTCCATTAGACCACAGCACAACTTCTATCCCTAGAAGCTATAGTCTTCAAAACAAGAACTCCATTAAATTATAAATTATGAACAACGGCATCAATAGAGAATCATAGTGTTTGAAGTTTTTGACTGTACAAACTCAACCACCGTGAACCGCCGTCTTCTCTCTTCCAGAAATGTCTTCGAAGAATTGTAGAACGGCTAGCCCCAATATTCAATTATGTTCTTTTATTTACAGATGTTGAGGCTTATTGGTAGGTCTTGAATTTTCAATCCTTTTTCAATATGAATTTTGACCAAAGACTATATTTCCTAAAAGACTTCTAGTTTTAATTCCCTCAAAGTCCTTTTTTACTTAGGATTTTGACCTTTCCTTTTTTTTTTCAAATCTCCTTAACTGGACTTCAATATTATAGCTCACAATCACGGATTCTTCGAGATCTACCAAGTTTTCTAAAATAATGCCAATACATAGTGCCACTTCAAACCTGGAGCTTTTTACCGTCTCATGGCCAACCTGTGTGGCCACACTCAAGGTGTGTGAAAGATTTCTATAAACTCCCCCTTCGGCATTGTTTTAGATCAAATACTAGTAAGCTGCACGGACCTTCATGCTTCATGAGAAACTCATAGTATGTATATTAAACCATAAGCATGATTTAGAAAAGAACTAAGTAAATTATTCAAGTCCTAGTTTGGGTGGCACACAAGCCAAAACAGATAACTCAGAGGCTACCATATAAAGAAA
This sequence comes from Catharanthus roseus, assembly GCA_028651295.1. Lineage (NCBI taxonomy): Eukaryota > Viridiplantae > Streptophyta > Magnoliopsida > Gentianales > Apocynaceae > Catharanthus > Catharanthus roseus. Next base: position 3,207,861 of record JAPQWS010000001.1, on the reverse strand, counting down.
TCCCAAAAAGTATCCCAAGGCCACATAGGCCATTAAAAACAAAAATCAAAATATTCAGTTCAAGGCCACACTCGGCCACCCATACACCACATAGGGTCAAGCAACATAATTTTTATAAATAAAATCTGCAGCCCGCGTACTCCCCTTTTCACCTAAAATAACGCTCAGGGGAGCTAATCCTTGGGATTCTGCAAGTCTTGTTACATTTGAATAACAGAGGCCATAACAGTTGAAAGTTCTTGATTTAGGAGGTCTAGACTGGTGGTCACTTCTGAGGATTCAACAATGAGAGCTAGAGGTGAAGGGGAGGCCATCTTGGTGTGGGCTTCTTCTTTTTAGATAACTGCTGCCTGGTAAACCTGCTTGGACCAGTATGTCTTTGTGTGGATAGAGTTAGAGAAAGTGGCACCACACTAGAAGCTACAATCTTTGGCATTACCAGAGGGTCTAGTGACCTTACCCAGGAATCAGAAGACAAAGAAAGGTTCCTGCAACCCAGTGGATATTAAAAAATCAAGCAGGGACAAGGAAGAGCAATTTTATTGGCCTTTTTTTTGTCTATAGATAACAGTGCATATGTTGATCCTCTTCCCAGTGGCAAAGGCATAAAGCAGATAAGTTATTTCCTTTAAAACAATAGTGACATTTGTAGTAGGCAGCCATTTTCCATAAAATACTCTAAGCAAGGCCATGTATGGCATTTTCATTAATGTATGAATTGAGCCTGTTAGTTTCTGGCTAGATAGCCCTTGTATCTCCAGTTAGGACCTTTGTCACCTCATCAAAGTCAGCTTCCTCCTCTAGACTAGCTCCTTCAATGTCACTAAAGTGTGGGTAACTTAGGTAGTGTGCTATATTAGAAGGGGAGAAGTCAATAACATGCCCCCTCACATAGACTTTGCCATATTTAGGCTCTCAGGATTGCCAAAATCTTCAGATAGGTTAGCATAGAACTCATCGACTAAGTTCTCCTTATATTGTTCAGCAAATAGAGCTAATTCCACACAACCTATTCCAAGCAACAGCTCCATTACATTGTACTGTTCCAAAATCTCTTGAGTAATCCTTTTCTTAGCCATAATTAGTTTTTCAATCAGTTCCACCATTCTCAATTCAGCAGTCTTTATATAAAAGTGTTTGTCGAGTGTATTTTTTACTTTAAGAGGAGCAGGGGGAGGAGGAGTAGTAACTCATGCCTTCTTAGCACTTATTTTTTAATATGAAGCTCTCTTTACTGCTGCTCTAGTCCTTTTTCTCCCCGACTTAGTCCAGTGCCAGGGGTCCCCCTATAACCTCTAGGTCTGACCTAGAGCTTCTTTTTCCTTCAGTATTATGCTCTCCTCTGAACCTTTCTCAATTCCTTCATCAATATCTTCTATGGACCGATTGATTGAACTCTCAACAAGTAAAGGTGGAAGTATAGCAATAGGAGATAGTTCATCAATAAAATGGTCCACAGTGTGTGCATCAACAGACAAAACCTTAGTACCCAAATTTTAACAACAGGCAAAGACAGAGTATTTTCTAAAAAGTATCTAAGCACATATGCATATATGATCAAATGAAAATCAGAAATAGTTAGAACAGAAGTAAATGAGATTTGAGTGCCTGATAGTCTCAGCCTACACAGAAGTAAAAATTTATCCGGAAAACCTAAATAATGTCCAAGAGACAGAGAGGTTAATGGCCTAGTTACTGGAGTGGCTAGTGTAGAAGATGATGTCGTTGTGTTGGGAAGAGCATCTAGTCCTTGCCAAGGGAGAGAGAATACGATCGTCGTGTCTAAGAGCTAGGGACCTCCTGGCCTAGTCGGTTGTTCGCCTGCCATTGTTGTTGTAGAAATATGCACAGATGGTGAATATATCTCAAAGAAAAGAACTTAGAGAGAAACCCTAAGGAATGCACATAGATAATCGCTAAGGATGGAGACAAAACAAGTCTAGTTTGAAAGACTTGGGAACTTCTGTTGAGTTGATTTCATTAAAGAGAAGATCCCTCCTTTTTCGTGTCAGACTTCATAAAGAACTCTGCTTCTAATGTCTTTTCTATGTGAATGGAACTGTGTGTTGCTATCTAATATAGGTGGTGTGACAAGGATTATTCTGAGCATGAGATGAGAGTGTTCACTTAGTTCTCACACTGCACGTACCTGTCTAACATTTATGTGGATGTGAAATAAGAGCATTGTTGGACAGATATCTGATATACTAGTTAATCACATAGATCCCCAAGGCCTGTGTGAGTTCTTCAAATCTCATGGCATTTAGGGACTTAGTAAGGTCATCAACCAATTATTTCTGTGTTCACATACTCCAAGCTCACAATCTGTTGCTCGACCAATTATCGAATAAAGTGATGTCTTATGTCAATGTGCTTTTTCTTGCCTTGTTCCCAGATTTTGGTGATGTTGATTGCGCTAGTGTTTTCGCAATACATGATTAGCTCTTTCTATGTAATCCCATAGTCACTTAGCATCTGTTTCGTCCAAAGTAGTTGTGTGCAACAGCTTCTTGCAGCAATGTACTCAGCTTCTATAATGGATAGTGAGACACATTTTTGTTTCTTACTATACCAAGAGACCAAATTTTTTCCAACATAGAATCACCCTTCATATGTGCTTTTTCTATTATCACAGTTTCCAGCCTAATCCGCATCAGTATAGTCAACAAGATGAGTGGTGGTGTCTTTACTGTAGAATAACCTATACTCACCTGTGCCATGTACATCTCAAGATGTGTTTTACTGCTTTCTTATGTGACTCCTTAGGATCTACTTGATATCTTGCACACACTCCAACATTATATAATATATCAAGTCTACTAGCTGTTAAGTTAAGTAATCTAATGATCATGCTTCGGTACTCATGCTGATCCACACTAGTCCCCATTTCTTCCTTATAGATCTTGAGTGTGGTACTTATGGGTGTTCTTACTATCTTTCCCTTCTCCAAACCAAACTTCTTCACTAAGTTTTTTGCATATTTTTCTTGAGAGAGGAATGTACCTTCATCTGTCTGACTTGCAATCTAAGAAAGAATGTTAGTTCACTCACCATATTCATCTTAAATTTAGTTCTCATGGATGTGATAAACTCCTCAGTGAGTTCCTTTGATGTGGATTTGAACACTATGTCATCAACATATATTTGCACAATAAGCACATTCTGTGCACCTCTTTGGATGAACATAGTTTTGTCCATACTCTCACTAATGTATCCTTTGTTGAGCAAATAATTTGTGAGCTTTTCATTCCATGCTCTTGGAGCCTGGTTTAATCCATAAACAGCCTTTTTCAACTTGTAAACATGACCTGGATACTTTGGATTCACAAATCCTTTTGGTTCGTCAACAAATGCTTCTTCTTGTAATATTCTATTTAGGAAGGCACTTTTAACATCCATCTGCTGAAGTGTGAAGTTCTTGGCACACGAAATGGGGACCAATAGTCTAGCAGATTCAAGTCGTGTGACTAGGGCAAATGTTTCATCAAAGTCCAGTCCCTCTGCTTGAGTATACCCTTGTGCAACTAACCTTGCCTTATTGTCAGTGATGTTACCTTCCTCATCAGTTTGATTTCTAAATATCCACTAAGTATCGATCACATTTACACCTTCTGGTCTTGTGACAAATTCCCATGTATCGTCTCTCAAACTGTTGGAACTCTTCTTTCGTTGCTTTAATCCAGTATTCATCAGTGAGAACCTCATTGACATTCTTAGGTTCAGGTGTAGAGGTGAAGCATGTCATACTGATCATCACTGCCGTCTGATTGTAGTTTACAGTTTTGTTACTTCTAGTTCTTCTACCTTCTGTGATGTCACCAATGATAGTATCTGTGGGATGATTATTCAGAATTCTTATATCCTTTCTTCTTATGTTTTCATTATCTTGAGTGTGAGTCACACTCCCATCAACTAGTAGGTTTGAAGAATCTTCAACATTGCATTAATATTGTTGAGTCGTTATCACTCTAGGCGTGTTGTCTTCATCGTCAATAGCTTGCTCATTAACACTTAATTTCCTGGTCTCAGTATCCTCGACAGTCACATTTACTGATTCTATGACTACTCTTGTGCGTTTCTTAAATACACGGTATGCATGACTGTTTGTGGAGTATCCCAAAATATTCCCTTATCACTCCTGGCATCAAATTTTCCTAGATGCTCTCGATCCTTCAAGATGCAGCATACACTTCCAAACGCATGCAGGTAACTTAGCTTAAATTTCTTGCCCTTCTAGATTTCATAAGCCATTTTGTTCATCAAGGGCCTTAGAATCACTTTGTGAATGATGTGTACAGTTGTGTTAGCTGCCTTTGCCCATAAACTATGTGATAGTCCCTTGAAATTTAGCATCACATGAATCATATCTTGAATTGTTCTGTTCTTTCTCTCAACCACACCATTTTGTTGTGGTGTCTTAGGTGCTGAGAACTCATGTCTGATGCTATGTGACTCACAGAACTCTGAAAACTGGCTGTTATTAAACTCCTTGCTATGATCACTCCTTAGCCCTTTTAGAGTTGTGTTCTTCTCTATCTGAATACTTAGACATATCTTTCTGAATGCATGAAATGAATTTAACTTATTTCTAAGAAAGTCTATCCATGTATATCTGAAGAAGTCATCGATAGACACTAAAGCATACCTTTTTCCTCTAGTACTTTCTACCGGTGTGGGCCTAAACAGATCAATATGCATTAGATCTAATATATGTGTTATGGTAATGTCTCCAACTTGAATGTGCTTAGCTCTGACTGGTCTACTGATCTAGCAATCTTCACACAGTAACTTATACTCCTTTTTAAATAGAGGAATTCATTTGATAAGTTGTTTGCTTCAAAGTTTGTGTAAGTGCTTATACTTCACATGCCCCAAATCATCTTCTCCAATTTGTCCAGTCAGACATAACGATTCTTTCATAGTATTCTTCTAGTAGCAATTGTCAGTTGTTCTTGATCTAATAATTATGCACTTATCATTGGTTGTCATCATATACTATTGTTTTTTGTCAAAATAAACCAACAGATCATCATCATCACACAACTGACTTATACTTATCAGATTGGCTTTTATCCCTTCAATGTGTAGCACATTAGATAATTTTGGTATTCCTACTAAATTTAGTGTGCCTATATCGACTACTCTGTTTTTCACACCATCACCGAATGTCACACTGCCTTTATGACACACTGTATAGTTTACAAGATATTCTTTATTTTTCGTCACATGGCGTCAGCATCCACTGTCAAGATACCATACATTCCTAAAATTTGTTGACATAGACAGATAAGCTACATTCATCTCAATTCTTCCTTTCTGATCTAAATCCATCACATATTGGCTTTTGATTTGGTCAAGGCATGTGTGTAGCTTTCTTCTTTGCTTCAGATCTCTAATTCTCTTGTAGCATTGATGTCATACATGCCCAATCATTTTGCAGTAATCATGCATAAGTGGAGCCTTTCTAGGTTTGTGTTTCTTGATCAAGTTTCTCTTCTCAGCTTGACTCAAACTGTTTTTGATAAACACTCCTTTCAACTTGTCAAACATTGTGTAGTTGCTCTCATGTTACTACGTACTTGTGTAACCAAGTCCCAATTTCATTCCAGTTGGTCTTCCCACAAAGATTATTTCATCAAGTATAGCCTTTCCAATGTTTAATCTTGCTATTTTACCTTCAACCACGTTACTCTCTATGTTATATCCTTGACCTGAGCCATTAGCTCATATTTTCTTTCTTCAAGAGCATATTTTATTCCTAGATCTTCTTTAGGCTGTCCTTTAGAGTTTGATGTAACTTTACAAGTCCAACCCACTTGGTGTGAAGAAGTCTATACTTATCTTGTAGTTCCTCATTGGATACTTCTTCATCTCTTTAGATGGAATCATCCTCACTGTCTTCTTTGTGATCATTTGTGCATAGATGTGTCTTCCAAATCTATTATCACATTAAATGTCAATGTCTCATTAGAATCAGTGTCCTCTTCGTCATCTTCAAAATCACTTTTCTTATCATCATCACTGATAGTAATATTCATGGATCTATTCTTCTTCATTGTGTTAACACATTCTGCCTGGATGTGACCATATCATTCACATTATTTGTCTATATGCCTTTTCCTTTTTGACCAGTGTCAAATTTCTTTTTCATTGTGCTTCCTTCAGACTAAAACTTATTCTAGCCTTCCCTATCCCTATTGTCAGTCTTGAACCTCCCTTAAGGTTTGGATGTTTTTCCAGTTCTTCGAAAAAACTTCCCAAAGTCTCCAGTTAACATCATAACCTCTTCTTAGAATAAGGTGAGGCATTAGATGAGATGTGTGCAGCAGTTAGTGCAATATCCTTACTTTAGATTCAACATCAAGATTCATTCATATGTCCTCAAGGATCCTAAAAGATCATTTAAAGGAATTTTTGTCACATCCTTTGCTTATTTAATTGCTGCAATCTCAGGATGAAATCGTGCATGTAAGGATCTTAGTGTCTTTCGCACTAGTTTTTCTTTAGAGAATTCTTCTCCCAATTGATAAGTCTTATTTGCAATGTCTCTGAGTTTGCCACTGAATCCACCAATTCTTTTATCCTCTTGCATCCTTAATTCTTGAAACTGGGTAGTCAACATCTGTAATTTGGAAATCTTCATAGCATTTGTACCTTCATGAATGGTTTCCAAAGTTTCCCAAACCTTCTTTGCAGATGTGCAAGTCGAAATGAGCTTGAATTGTTCCTTATCCACACCGGCAAAGATGGTGTTGAATGTCTTAGCATTAGCCAGAGCAGATTTCTCTCAACATCAGTCCATTCGAATCTGGGCTTCACAACTACCTTGGTCAATTTAGTTTTGTCATCTTCCTCAGTATTCGTAAGAGGTTTCCATTCAGTCTCAACAGCTTCCCATCCAGCTTCATCCAAGGACTGAATGAAAATCAGTGTTTTCATCTTCCAGCAGGCATAAGTTTTGCCTTCGAGCAGAAGAGGTCTGGTAACATATCTGCCTTCCTTGGGTATCATGATGATCCAAGTACTAACTTCTCACGATCTTCACTTGCTAGATAACAAGCACAACAAAAAATGGCGCTAAAGCTCTGATACCAATTGTAAGTTAGTACTTTAGGCAATTCCTGCAATGTGATTGATTTTGCTATGTGAGTAGTGTGAAGAGTGTGAAAAATAATAAACAACACCAAAATATAAGACACAGCAGTTGGTAACACAGTTCAGCCAAGCCTACGTCTGCGGGGCCACGCGTAGAAAGCAATCCACTAAAAGTTGTCAATATAGTACAAGAAAACGCCTAGCTCTTTTACACATCTAGTATTTTCTTAGTGGAATCAGACTAAACTCACCTTGCACACTACACAGTTGAATCCCTTTAACTCTTTAAGGCTCCCCTTTGGAACAAGCTACTTGATCTTGAATCCCTTCAAGTCTTCAACTCCGTTGAATTGAAGCACAACTCCTATCCTTAGAAGCTATAGTCTTCAAAACAAGAACTCCATTGAATTATAAACGATGAACAACGAGCATCAATGGAGAATCACAACATTTGAAGTTTGTGACTGTACAAACTGAACCACCGTGAACAGTCATCTTTTCTCTTGCAAAATGTTTTCGAAGAATTACAGAATGGCTAGTCCCAACGTTTAATTGTGTTCTTCTATTTATAGATGTTGAGACTAATTAGTAGGTCTTGAATTTTAATCCTTTTTCAATATGAATCTTGACGAAGGACTTCGTTTCAAAAAAGGACTTCTAGTTTTAATTCCCGCTAAGTCCTTTTTTACTTAGGATTTTTACCTTTCCTTATTCTTCCAAATCTCCTTAACTGGACTTCAATATTACAGCTCACAATCACAGATTCAGCGAGATCTACTAAGTTTGCTAAAACAATGCTAATGCATAGTGCCACTTCACACCCGGAGCTTTGTGTCGTTTAGTGACCAACCTGCATGGCCATATTCAAGTTTTGTGATAGGTTTCTACAGAGAAGAATGAGCTAATTCCAACAAGAGTGATCATCGGATGGAGGGTATGCAATGATTGTAGAAGACTAAATTAAGCCACCCGCAAGAACCACTTCCCGTTGTTGTTATTTGATCAAATGTTGGAGAGGTTAGCAGGCCACTCCTACTACTATTTCCCGGACGGATTCTAAATTTATTTTTGGATCCCTATCTCCTTCGAGGACCAAGACAAAGCCACATTTACCTGCTCTTATGGTACATTTGCTTATAGGTGTATGCCTTTTGATTTATGCAATGCTCATACTACTTTTCAGTGTTGTATGATTGTAATTTTTGAGGTTTGGTTAGGGGAATTATGGATGTGTTTATGGACGATTTTTCTGTCTTTAGGGACTCTTTTGATGTGTGTTTATCTAGTCTTGAAAAGGTTTGAGAAAGATGAGAGGGAACTTACTTGGATTTAAACTTGGACAAATGCCATTTTATGGTCTGGAAAGGGATAGTGTTAGGCTATAAAATTTCTAAAAAGGATAATGAGGTTGATAGGGCTAAAATAGAAACTATTAAAAGGTTAACTCCTTCTTCTTTTGTGAAGGTGGTGAGGAGCTTTCTAGACATACTGGGTTTTATAGGCATTTTATTAAGGATTTTTCAAAGATGACAAAACCCTTTACTACTTTGCTTGAGAAAGATGCACCTTTCAATTTTGATGATGCTTGTTTGCATGCTTTTTCATTGGTTAAAGAAAAGCTAACAAATTTTCCTATCTTAGTCACCCAAGATTATTCTCTCCCTTTTGAACTGAGTTTGATGCTAATGACTTTGCCACTGGTATTGTTTTAGGCCAGAGGAAGGGTAAGTATTTTCAACCCATGTACTACGCAAACAAGACGCTTACGGATGCTCAAGCGAGCTTTACAACCACCTAAAAAGAGTTGCTTGCAATAGTATTTGCATTTGATAAATTTCTTCCTTACCTAATTTTATCCAAAGTCATAATTTATACTGATTATTCTGCTCTTAAGTATTTGTTTTCTAAGAACGAGGCTAAGCCTAGACTGATTAGGTGGGTGCTTTTACTGCAGGAAGTCGATTTGGAAATCAAGGATAAGAAGGGAGCAGAAATCTGGCAGCCAACCATCTTTTACGGCTCGAGAATCCATGCATGGAACCCTTAGAAGATGCAAGCATAAATAATACATTTTCGGATGAGCAACTTCTCTTCTATCATGCTATTATTTATAATTCACTTTTGTTTGCTGACACTGCTAATTACCTTGTTTCCAATATTGTGCCTGCAGGTACCCGACAACAAAAGAATTTCTTTGCACGACTAAAGTACTACTTTTTATAAGACCTTACCTTTTCTTCCAACATGCCGACAGAATTATTCAGAGATGTGTGGCTTACCCTGAAATAGAGGGTCTGGCCAGCGGGCACTTCCAAGTGAATGGGACAGCTGAAATAGTACTTGAGTCGAGCTTCCACTGATTGACTCTGTTTAAGGATGCAAAAAGGTATGTATCGAGTTGTGATAATTACTAAAGAATAGGTAACATCTCTAAACGCAATGAAATGCCTTTAACTACTTTCCAAGCGTGTGCGGTGTTTGATTTTTGGGGGATAGATTTTAGGGGCCCTTTACCTAAATCGTAGGTAATCAATACGGAAAAACCTTAGAGGGGGGTGAATAAGGTTTTTGTCTAATTTAAAAACAAATATTTTGTGTGATTAGAAAGATAAACCTCAAATTTGTTTGTGAAAGAATTCTAAAACTCTTTTTGATAAAAATCCACACCAAACAAAATCTTATAGTTTTGGCAATCAAGCAATGAGCATAGAATTAAACTTTAAAGAACATGCACAAAAATTTATAGTGGTTCACTCTCTCAAAGAGCTACATCCACTACCTTGAGACTCAATCCAGGGATTTCACAAATCCACTATCAACAACACAATGAGGATCACCCTTCAAGGGGTTTACACAAAAACCTCAAAGTTTACACAACACAACAATACAACAAATTTATCAAAGGATCACCCAAAGGGTTTTCCACAAACCTTTGATCACAATAAAAGAATAAGAAGAGTAAGGAACAATGTTACCAAATGAGCTTGAGAAGAGGAAGATACAACTCAATGGAATACTTCTACAAGCTCCTCTTTACTTCTTCTTTGATAGATGATCAACAATGAAGCTCCAAGAAGATTTTTCTATTTGTTTTTATGAGATGAAGATATATGAAAGAATGTACTTTTAAAACTCTTTAAATGTTCTAAAATGATCTCAATCAATTTTCAATCAACTTCCATCTTTTTTGCAATTGATCAAAAATCAATACATATATGAAGGAGAGAGAAAGTTACCGTTGCACTGTGTAACGGTTATATTTTTCACAGTAAAAAGGAAAACTGGACGACCGGTTTCTAAAAACGGACGTCTGATTTTCTTATACAAAAAAATCAGATGAGCCCTTTTCTGAAATAGGTCGACCGATTTTTGAAACATAAAGATTCTGACGCATCCTACAAAAATCGGATGATCCCTCTTAAAAATTGGACGACCGATTTTTCTAAAGCTAGAAAAATCGGATGACTGATTTTCAAATAGGACGTCCGATTTTTCTCCCTTGGAAAAAATTGGATGACCAGTTTTGAAAATCGGATGTGAAAATTGGATGACCAGTTCTGAAAATCGGATGACCCTTTTTTTAGAAGGATTTAAAAGCCAGTTTTCTTTAAACAAAAAGAACTTTCCTTCACATTTCAAAAACACTTCAAAACATGTTTTTTGACACTCTTTTAGATATAAGAAAACTTTCGAAGGCATCAAAAACTCTGTCAAGAATACTTGGATTTTTAAGAATAGTTTATAGAAAGAAATTCATCCAAGAAGCTTCATACATGATCAACAATCAAAGATGAGAGTTAGGGAGTTCTACAAAGAAATACCTTAGCACATCCCTAACCAAGACATAAGTCTTCAAGGTCTTCAATGCCTTGATCTTTTCTCCTTCAATTTGCCTTGATCACTAAGATCTTTTGCTTCTAAGAGTGTAGCTTTGAGACCTCAAATATGCTTCTTTTGTTCTATTGAAACTAAGTTTAATATTTCATCACACAAACATATGTAAATCATAATCAAAATCATATGTAATAATGCCTTTAGGGCTAACAAATATATCCTGGTAGTTGTTGAGTATGTGTCTAGGTGGGTAAAGGCTCAAGCCTTGCGTAAAAACAATGCCAGAGTCGTAGTTAAGTTCTTGAAAAAATTGTTTTCATGTTTTCGCATCCCTAGGGCCATCACAACTAATAGGAGTACCCATTATTGTAACCAACAACTTGAAAATTGCTTAAACATTTAGGAGTTACTCATAAAATGGCTACAGCTTACCATCCTCAAACTAGTGGCCAAGTGGAGATAGTTAATAGAGAGATAAAGAGGCTTTTAGAAAAAGTGGTAGATCACAACCAAAAGATTGGAGCATAACGCTTGATGATACACTTTGGCCATATAGAACGACCTACAAGACTCCCATAGGTTCCATACCATTTAGACTTTTGTATGGAAAGTATTATCATTTAACTGTAAAAGTTGAGCATAAGGCGCATTAGGCAATACACCTTATTAACTTAGATTATCTTCGTACAGATAAACAACGATTGTTGCAACTAAATGAGCTCAATGAACGGCATCTCCAAGCAGACAAGAACTCAAGCATTTATAAGGAAAAGACGAACAAGTGGCATGATAAGCATGTGGTGAGGAAAGAATTCAAGGAAGACGACTCTATTCTCTTCTACAACTCCCGTCTTCGTCACTTCCCCAGGAAGCTCAAGTCTTGATGGTTGGGACATTTACTATTAGTAAAGTTTTTCCTTACGAGGGAATGGAGGTAACACACTCTCACGAGGGTACTTTCAAGTTAAACGAGCATCGATTAAAGCCATACTTTGGTGAGAATGTAAGAGACCTTCAAGTGGTTTCCTTCATTCTACATGATGATTGAGATTTGCTTCATTTTTGCTATTGTATCATCTAATTGCATAATTGTACTCGCATGCTTTCCTTATCATGTTTGATATTTTGATCGTCTTTGTTCATGTTAAGGTGTTCTTAGGAGCTTGAATTCATGTTAAAAAGTGGTTGGATAGTTTACAAGGGTCCAAGAGTTCACCGGGCATGAAACGATGCAGAGATACCATAAAACGAACAAAATTCGCAATTGGGGTAGAAGACTACAGTGGACGGTAGACTACCCTACTGCCGGAGGTAGGAAAAGGCTTCATTTGTGTAGCCACAGCAGAAGCGTACCACGGACAGTAGGCCTCAACCTACAGCTCCAGTAGTGTGTTGGGCTCTTTTACCGGGTTCGGGTTGGGTTTGGTTGCGTTTCTTCAAACATGTTTTGCCCAAAGTTTCCCAATTCAGTCTCCCTAAATCCTGAATTCCTTTCACTCCTCCTCAAGCTTTCCCATTATTCTCTAATCTCCTCTGGCATCTCCTCCATCTTCGGCACTCAAGCTCCGACATCCTCTCCTCTCTGGCGTACCCCCCGCTCAGGTAATAATCACCACCATTTTCCCTTATCTTCCCCTTTTCTCTCTTTCTCCTCCTGTCCCCTCTTTTCTACTCTCCCCGTTTTTTTTCTAAAGGTCACCATCACCATCGTCTGTAATCCTCTTGGTTCTCCATTTTTTTTTCTTCTTCTTCTTCTTCTTTCTCTTCTTCTTTCCTTCCCCCTCATTTTCCTCTTCTTCCTACCACTGGACCACTAGTCCCCGCCCCACCTTTTTGGCTCGCCCTCTTTTTTTTCTTTTTCTTCGTTCTTCATTTTCTTTTTCAATTTTCCTTTTCTTTATTTACTGTGTTCTTTTATATTTTTGTTCTCTCCTCCGGTGGCTTTCCGGAAGCATTTCGGTGACATGAAACTTAAGACAGCATGGGCCCTTCATCGACATGGCGGCGGCGGTTTGTTTATTCAAACAAACTGAGGATAAGATTCTATTCTCTTTTCCTTGTTTACTTTTGGTTATTTTGCTTAGTGCTTGCACTATTTTGTGGGCAAATCTCCCCAATTGTTAGTGAAATTCTTGTTCTTATCAGGTTATATTATTTTCTTTGTCGTTCTTCTTGTCACACGCTATCACACACGGGCTTTTGTTACTTTATAGTGTCCATTTTGCCTTGTCATTTGGTGTCCCATCTTGTGGTTTCTTGTACTCCCTTATCTTAGGCCGTTTGAGTGATCCATGGTAATATATTTTTCACTCTCTTTGCTCGTTATTTTTACTTTTGTTGTTTATCATGTTGCTTTTGTAGTTTTGTTTGTGTATTGCTTTCTTTTTTTATTGTTAGTTACTGCCCTTGTGAGTGTTGTTGTAGATATCCTTTAGCGATGCCTCCCAAAAATCTCATCACCACCTTTTCTAAGAGCCCTACCACTTCCAAACGAGCTCGGATCAACGATCCCAAACCCAAGCCTGCACAAACACTGGCATTCCCTACTATCATTCCCTTCCCTATAGGCTCTCTCCTGCTAACCAATAGTGGATTAGAGATAGGCATTTTTTAACTTTGATGGTCGAAAAGTCCTTTGATGAGCATGTGACCTTTCACCTAGGTTTAACCACTCTTTTTGGGAATATGGGTCGGGAGATGCTCCTCCATCTTTCCGGTGATTATTACCCAAACCTAGTTTGTTAGTTCTATGCCACTATGCTCCATATAATGGATAAAAATCTCTGAACCATCATTTCCACCATTAAAAGAGTCTGCATTATTTTAGACAGGATGCGTTTAGCTTCAATTCTAGGTATTAGGAATACGGTCGCCATAGACTCCGATAAAAAAACCATCCAAGAGGACCCGGACTAGAGCTATGAGGCAACATCTAATAGCCTTCAGATTCGTCCTCGCCCGAGAGACCGGAGGGACATCCTTCACGGGGTGACTTTCCCGACCTTCTACCCTGAACCTTAGCATACTTCTTTGGCCAACTTTAGTACAGAAAGGGGGTGGACATATTGATGTACAAATTCTTGCTCCGTACATGACCCATAAAATATAGAACCCCTTTTTTCTTTGGTGTCTTTAATGATTTCCATGATGTGTAACTGGTTATGATACAACTAAAAAATGTAATGTTTCTCTATCATATGCTACTCACCCTTGTCTTTCAAGCTTTTAATATCAATTTTACAGGTGAGTAAAGAGAAACAACCAGGCGCTCGTGGATTATCACATTCGACACATCCAACAACTACAGGTATGCTTGGGACGAAAATAAAGGAATTGATACTCCCAAATAGGATAGACGACGAGATCAAAATGCCTTCAACTTCCAAAGCATCAAGAAGAAATTCCAGACAAGACTCGAGGGATCCTCCTCACAGCAACCGGCAGATGATGATTCCTCTGAGGATGACGAGTCGTATGACCCCTCCGACAAGGGCGCCCCTACCACCACCATAGATGTCTTCCTGATGAAGATGCGAGGTGCTTTCGAGTAGTTTTATCTGACTCAAGATGCTCATGGCACTCAGTTAGCGAAGCTAATAGAGTCTTCCCACCAACATGCGCATGAATTGGTGCACTAGAGGGTATCCGGCGAGCCTCGGTCGGGGTCTCGTTTGCCGTCCCGCTCACTGATCCTACCCTAACGTCGTCGAGTCATAACCTACTGTTAAGCCTCACGGGTTCCTCTCATCTGTGTTATCTTAGCTGTACTCAACCCTGCAGTCTCTAACTGTCTAACGAGACAGGACAAATAAACTACTAAATCCCAAAATATAGAGTTAAAGTAGTAATCTCTTTAAAACTCATCTAGGATCTAAAGAACCTAGTGTCGAACCTAGGGCTCTGATACCACCTGTGATACCCCATATCCCTCCGCTAGGTCAACTGCGGCGGAGTAAGGTATCTGCGTGCCTCTCGGCACTAAACTTACAAATATACAAGACTAAGGTACAACCGGGAGGAGCTGTAATGAGTATTTCTATATTAAATAATATGAGAAGAAAGAAAGGTTTGAATATAACTTTATAACAAAAGCTTCTCTAACTTATACATTGGTTTAAGGCTACTAAGGCCATAGTCTACATAAACAAAATCTTTTGACTAGAGATGGAAGACTTCAAATATGCCGGCTTCAATGGCTCACCATGGCTCCTCTAACCCGAGCTAGTTACCAAGTCATCTGAAAATGGGGGGAGAAACATTTGAAGAACATGAGCGATGGACGCTCAGTGAGTTCACGTGCACGTGTGCTATTCGTGAGCTTCCCGTACGGGAAAAGTATATATATATTATTTTTAAAACGGTTTATAATCCCAGCAAAGTAAGTGCTTTCAAAACTTTTATGCAAAATATAAATTTTCTGAAGGGTTCGGGCCTAGCCGGGAAGTTTGAGCGAATCAAGACACATCGGCGTTGCCACGGCACCTGAAATTTTAAGAAAAACATGCATGCACCATGATAGGCTCAACGGACAGAGTCCGAAACCTAAAACGGGGTCTTCGAACAAATTCCGGCATCCCGTAGTCAATATCAGCCTGAACTCCAAACACACTGTACGAACGTTCGATTTTTCAACCTCACACAATATATACATAAACAGGTAATGAGCCCTGGCGTACTTACCAGCCCGCCCTGTACTACCCTAGTCGGTGGGCCCCTCCTGATACAACCTGCTAGGAAATAGCCACTACCGCAGAGCATGATACGGAGTCAAACGCAAAACCGCCTTGGGCCTAACCCTCTAACGGTACTACGCCCTCTGTTAACTGGATCCAGATCAAGAGTAACACTACCAAGCATGTCGTTCGGAAGAGGCCCTTGTACGAGGGACTAGCCATTCATAATGTAAGTCCTTTCGACATGTTGATCAAAAATGTATACCAAGCCCCTTTTTACCGGATTCGGGTTTTAATTTACTCTATAAAATTATAAGCCATCTATCGGCCACATAAAACTCTTTAGATAACGAGAATCGCTATCCGCTGGGCAAAACTCTTAGTCATGCAAATGTGACTTTAGAATGTAAGTTTTGAAACACATTACCGGGTACAAAATAGGTTATGCCAATATGCTTGTAAAAAATTATTATAAATATTTCTCGAAAGAAAATCATTAATACTTCCAAGATTTAAAGTAAGAATAAAACCGTAGAGAAATATTCTTTAAACCTAACTAGTAAACATTTTTCGAAATCATACTTTAAGAATATTTAAAGTAAAAGTATTATGAAAATATTCTCTTAACTTAAGAAAACCTTGTTAAGAATATCTAGAAAATATGTAAAGTATTATTTTCAAAAAGAAATAATAAATATGTTAAAGATAATTTTAAATCTCAAACCCTATAGAAATATTTAAAATATTATTTCCAAATGAAGTAATAAATAATAACTATTTTAAGAATAACTTTTCTAAATAAATAATATCTCTCAAAATCCTTTTAAGGAAACTTAAAGTATTTATACATAATAAAAAAAAAAAAGAAACATTATTCTCATGAAGAAATAATAAATATGTTAAAAAAAATAAAAATAATAATCTCCCAAAATAATTTTAAAACTCAAAACTTCGAAAATATAAAATATGTAAAGGTATTCTTTCTAAAAAGAAATAATAAATATTTTAAAAATAATTTATCAAGATAATCTTGAAACTCAAAAACTTCAAAAAGAATTAAAAAATATTATTTCTTCTTAAAAAAAATAGTAATATTTTGAAAATAATTTCTCCAAGTTATTTTAAAACTTAAAACCTTAAGAGAATTTAAAATTTTTAAATATATTATTTCTCAAAAAGAAATAACACTTATTTTGAAAATGTTTTCTTCAAAATAATTTTAAAACTCAAAATTCAAAATAAAAAGATTGTTAAAAGAAATGTTTCTAGTAAAAGCAATTAATAAGAATATGGCACTAACCTTTAAAATATATATATTTTTAGTGCCATAAACGAATATTTAAAATAAAAATACGTTAATTACTTATCACATTTTAGTATAACTCGTAATATAACACCGATAATTATTTTGCGCATTTTGTCAAGATTCGATAACAAAGTAAAATGCTTTATAAGAACAATATTTAAATTTCTTTTAACAAAAAAGAGATCGGTGAACTTACCTGGCACCGCGATATAATTTAAATCTATAAATAATAATTCCAAACTTAATTAAATAATACTATATAAAGAAATATACCTTAACCACAAAATGTTCCTAAGGTCCATCTAAAATTTATTCCAAAAGAATTCTAGGAAAAATAAATAAATAAATAAAAATAATAATAATAACTCCAAAATATATTCATAATAATTTCTACATTTTTCTATTATCCGGAAGGAATTTATATATAAAAATAATAATAATATATAAAGCAGGATAGAAATTACAAAGCAACCCAAAAAAAATAATAATAATAATAATGATGATAATAAGTAAACAAAAAAGGGGGAAAAAAAAAACTCACATGGAGACTTGTAGAAAAAAGAGCAAAAATTATGGGGAAAAGAAGAAAAAAGATAAAGAGAAAAGAAAAGGGGAAAAAAACTGTGTTTGACCGAGAGAGAGAGAGAGAGAGAGAGAGAGAGAGAGAGAGAGAGAGAGAGAGAGAGAGAGAGAGAAAGGAGAGAGAGAAGCTGATGTTGAGCAGGAGAGAGAAAGAGTGGAGAAAGGCTGCAATTTTTTTTTCCAGCCAAATCCTCCTTTTTATAGCCATCCTTGCATGGCTTCCAGTGTGCATGCATTGGACACATGGCAATGGCCAGCCATGTGTCACCCACTTCCTAACCCACTTGTCATTCCCCCTCCATGTGGCTGCCCAATTCCCTTCCACATGTCCTACCTAGCCATATCATTACCTCATCTCCAAGTAATTAGTCCTTCAACTTTCAAAAACTTCCACGTTGGCCCCAAATCTTAAAAATAACTAAAAATTTATCCTAAAGTTAAATCTCCATTTCTACTTTAAAGCGTTAAATCTAAATAATTCTAAAACATGTCCGAAAAGTTTTTCCCCTGAAAAATTCTTCCCTTAATTTTTCTAAAATTTACCAAATGCCCCCAAAACTTACTATTCTTTATAAACTAACCCCGAAACTTTTATTCAAACTTATTGCAACCTAAACTAACTTTGAGGTACATGTCGGGATGTTACATTTTGTTTCTCTTTATGGTTTTTATGTTTATTTTCTTTTCTCTCTTGTTTTGTTTCATTTTAGGGATTGTTTCCCCTTTTTGCTCACTTGTTTTGTCTCTTTGGAATAGCTTCCTATGAATTTTTTTTATTTGTTTGTCTTTACCTTTTGTTGGGTTTTTGTCTTTAGTCTTGGCCCCCACATTAAGGACAATGTGGTTTAAAGTTTGGGGGAATTTGTGTTTATTAGCTCTATTAGTTCTGCTTTAGTTTCAAACATCCAAAAATTCAAAAAAAAAAAAAATTAGATATCGTTGAAAATTCCTAAAAGTATTTTCTTACTTTTCTTTTTATAGAAAAGCCTAAAAGTGTCTCGTTTGTCTTGTTAATTTTCCGTAATTCTATTGTAGTGTTTCCTTTCTAGTTAGTTGTTAGTGAACTTTGAAAATTTTCAAAAACATTTTTCTTGTTCATAAGTCCTTCTCTTTTCCTTATTCATAAATACAAAAAGATTTTCTCATTTTTACATTCCCTTTTAGTCTTTACATGTTTTTAAAATTTAAAAATCCATAAAGGTTTTTCTTTGTGAGAATATCAGTGGGGATTTTAATTGCAAGACCCTTAGGAACTCGAAAATGCGTTTGGCTTGATAGAGCTGAAAACCACACTTGCTTGATATTCTTATGAAATCAATGATTTTTATGCACTTGCAAGCGGCAGTTAGTATTAGAACACTTTGGAATCTTAGGAGATTAGTATAGTGATTGCTTTTCAAGTTTTCGCCTTTACACTTTTTCTTTGAAGTGAAAAGGTATAGTCTAGGTTGGTCTCAGAGATGATGATCTTAGGCCTTTATTGAGGCGTTTGTGCCTTTCTTGCCTACCCTTTAAACATCAACCTTAGTGCCCTTTGTGTGCTTCCATGCCAAGGGATTTTGTCCCTCCTGTTTCTTTGCCATTTAAAATCAAATTATACAAAACCCTCAATTCGTTTGAGCTAATGATTTAACTTTTTAGCCATTTTCAGTGAGGAAGTGTGGGGGTATTTGGGTGAAGAAGAGGAATTTTAGATAAAAGGGTGTTTTGGCTATTTGTGTGAGCACAGTCTCATTCGGATATAAAAAGAGATAAAGCAAAAGTATTTTGAAAATTCGATGAAAAATGTGTGAATATCCTCAATCATTGTGAAAAGAAAAGAAAAAATTAGGAAGAAAAATAAATTTGAGAAAAAGAAGAGAAGTAAAAAAGAAAAGAGAGAGAGAGAGAAAAAGAGAGTGATTAATTAGCAGTTTAAGAACCTTTCTCTCTTTAATTCTTGAGCTTCCTTCTCTTAGGTACGAACTTTCTTGAGCGTACATGATTGATGGGTTTTACAACTTATTAGGTGGGTCGTGCATAGTATAAAAAAGGTAAAGTGTTCGGGGGTAAATAGGAAATAAGCGAAAGCGGTTAGAAGGTTTTTATAATCTTTGATTTGTTTCCCTTTCGTTTGCATTAGCACTACTTATATTCCCTTTTGTTCTTCCTTTCCCTTCATTTGATAACCTTTATGTCTTAAGCCTAACATTACAAGTTTAAAAGTCCTACCTAATCCGGAAACAACTTGGGATAGAACTTAGAGAGACTAAGTTTTGGAGAGCATTGTGTTGTGCAATAGCAACTAAAGTAGATAATTATGTTAATCACTTGATATTCCTTTTCTTCTTTGAAGGTTGACACAAGCAAATCACACATACACTCACTATTGATTCGTAAGTCTATAAATGAGATGTTTTTTATGTGGTTAAATGATAATAGACCTATTGGAAGTGACATTTTGTTCGTTTTTGTTTCTTTTTGTTTGTCTTTATTTGTTTGTTTCCTTGGAGTCGTTAGTTTCTACGTTTTTTCTTTAAACCATTTTTCATTGAGTCTAGTTGTTGCATGATTCTTCATTTTTGAGATGCTTACTTTTGTGTTCTTGAAGGCAAGCAACAGATAAGTGTGGGGGAATTCAATGTATACTTAATTGACTTCTATGTTTATATGTTAATTATGTCGTTTTCGATATTTTTAGTATATAAAACATATAACTTCATTTTCTTCTCCTTTTGACTTAGGTACTTTCCGAAGAGGAGTTTGATGAATACAAGCTGAAACGAGAGCAAAATAGGCAAAAATAGAGAAGACAGAAGCTATCAATATTATGGACAGCAGCCTATCACTAATGGTAGGCTACTCCTACCGCAGGTGATAGGTTAAGGGCACCAAAAGAAGAAATGAACAGAAGCCTACCATCGACGGTATGCTACCCCTACTGCAAACTATATGCTCTAAAGATTTTTGTGAATTTTCGATAGAGAACTACAGCGGAAGGTAGGCCTCGACTTACCACACACGGTAGATCCCAATTTCAATGAAAATTAATGCATTTTTTGGGCTCTTTAAATGGAATTTTTCACCTCTTTTTTGGGGCATTCTCAGTTTTAGGTTTAGAGAGGGAGTTGGGGCGAAAATACTCAAAAAAGATCTTCCCAATTACTCTTCAATTAGTTAGAATCCTTAGATTACATGGAAAATTGAGTGTCTAGAGAAGACATCGAAGATTATGCAAGGAGCAATTTTGACGTTCGTTGGGCAAATCGAGAGACGAGCTCAGGAGCAACACGGAACCATGGACTCGACTCACTTAACCCTAAGCTTTTCCTTCTCTTGTCTATTTATGAAATTTCACTATGAATTTGAGTTTAGTGAAGATGTTTGGTAGCTAATTTAATTTTGTTTGAATGAGGGTTGAACCTTAGATATTTTAATGATATGATATTTTGATTGGGTTCTATAAAATTGATGTTTGTTCTATGTTGGTTGTTGTTCAATTATGCAATTATGTTGTTTGATTTTGTGCAGAATCAACTTAATTTGCATAATTGATTGGAATTGAAAAATAAAATCAATTTAGGAGAACTAATTGAACATTAGGAGTTGGCAATTGAATAGAGAAATTAATTACACTCTTAAATCCTTTAATCACTAATCTTAAAGCATTATAATCGGTTAGAGAGAGAAGAGATTTTTCTCTAAAGGAAAGTGAAAAGAGTAGTTCTCACCTAAAGATAGAAATTACTCAAGCTAAGTGTGATGACACAACCTTATTCTTGCAAACATTCGTTTTATCCTTTTACCAATTAAAGAAGCTGACAAAAATCTAGGGAGATGTTATCATTCAAACTTATTTCTCATATTTTCACCTCTCAAACCAAGTTTTCTTTAATTTAATAATTTATTATTTTTCTTGCTTAGTGCTTTAGCTTGGATCCATTCTTTCAAAAAAATCATATTCTTGGCTAGACCTTAGAAAGAAAGTCAGTGTTTCAACTTTTCTGTTCCCTGAATTCAATAACCCGAGAGGTTCTCTAGTGCTACATCGATAGGTTCACTTACGTATTAATGTTAATTTAGGGTAACCTCATAAATAAACAACACTACCAAGTGCATAGTTAACCTAAATTTCCGTTTCTTCTTTAAGGATATCATGAGCAGGTCTTTTCCATGGGATCAAAATAAAATCAATCATAAGGATAGCTTTTTTTAAAGCATATTTGGGCCTTAGAGTCAAAATGAGAACAAGACTTTAGAGAAATTAACATTAATGCAGATTACTTCAAGGGCAGTAGTAATTTTGGTCATTACCAATTCACAAGCATCGACAATGTTATGAACATGATATAGTTTAGAGATTCTTTTTTAAAAAAAAAAAAGAAAAAGCTCACAAATAAAACTAAATAGAGTTACTCGTATGAGTTTGGTAACCGGAGAAGCTTTCTGGAGTTAGAATTTCAAATTTCATATATAAAAGTTATGAAAAGTTCTTATCATTGACAAAAAAAAAATAATAAATAAATAAGAGAAGCAAATAGCCTAACCTTTGGAAGTACAAGATTGACACTTTCCAAAAGCAATTTTGCTAGTTCACTTCTTCAATCAAATAGATACTTTCTTCCTGTTTCTGTCTCTTTAATCCACAAACCCTGAAAATGAAAATCAAATTCAAGAGTTTGTTTTCATCATTTGCATATCCACAAGCTTTTACCCACTCCCCCTTCTTGAAAGAAAAAAAAACTATAAGGAAATAATAATGGTTAATGCAGACAATTGTCAATTAAGTTTAATAGTTGTCAATTGGTGACCGAACACAAAGAAAACATATGAACTGCGATGCGAAAGACTTTCGTTTGACAAAGGAATCATAAATTCTGATAGTCAAACAAATAATTTGACTGGAATAAGGGTATAAAGTAGTCTTTTGCTGTTCTTTTTTTCTATTTTCTTTTTTTTCATCTGTCTTTTCCCATTTTCTACTTTTCTTTTCATTCCTATTTTCTCATCCTCTCTCTCTCTCTCTCTCTCTCTCTCTCTCTCTCTCTCTCTCTCTCTCTCTCTCTCTCTCTCTCTCAACCTCTCCTCTTGAGATTTCACCATTTAGGTTGCTCCCACTCCATCCTTCCGTCATCTCCCTTTCCTCTTCTTCGCCTTCTCCCATATCACCTTGGCTTCCCTTTCTTCTCAATTCTTCCCCTTATTCTTCTTCTTTTTTTTTTTTTTTTTTCATATCTCCTCTTTTTTATTTTTCATTTTCTGCTTCCCTTCCTTCCTTCTTCCCGCTACCGACTCGATCCCCTCCCCTTCTTCTTCTTCTTCTTCTTCTTCTTCTTCTTCATGCGTATCAATTCCAAGTGTAGATAGTTTTTTAATCCATGTTTATCTCTATGGTTATGTCAATTGTAGTGTTTTAGATAGGTTTGATGGCATTGATGGGTTCAAGAATCGATTTTAGATTTTATGATTTTGAATTTTGAATCTAATGAGGAAGGTGATTTTGTGGTGGTTTAAAATTTATATAAAGTTTTGGTATAAAATGGTGGTGTGCGGTGGTGGTTATGGTGGTATGTTTTTTTCAGGGATGGTTGGCGGTGGTGTCAGGCGTTGTCGGATGACAATGGTTGAACTCGATTGAGAAAGGTGATATAAGTACAATATTATAACAAAATAAACTTTTTTTACTTAATTCAATTTTGATTTTTTAATGAAATTAAGGGTAAATGTGAAAATTTCTTTTTAGTTGAGGGGGTAAATTTGACATTGCAAATTGTTAAGTTAATTAATATCATTGGAAGTCCAATTTTGTCATTCAATTTCCAATAGACTAAATTAACAATTGCTATAACTAAAGGTACTTTTTTAGTATTAATTCAAATAATAACTTCTAAACTACTGAAATTTCCAACCTAACTAAGAATTGCAAGAAGTTATGACTGGTACCACTGATCTTATCTGAAAGGATGTACGAAATTAAGCTGAAAAACTAGATCCTGTCCTAACATCATTTGGAAGAAATTATAATCTCTGTTTTGCCAAAAAAAGACCGTGAGGGGATCGTGATTGCAATGAACCTTAGTGGCTAAGGAGAGGGAAAGAGATCGGAGAGAGAGGGTGACAACCGAGATTCATGAAGGGGGAGAGACGTCTGAAAGTTTTTTCCTCCGAAGAAATACTTCTTTAGTTTAGAAGTTAGGATATTCGCGAATTAATTTTAGGATACTTTATTGGGTTACCAGCTGGGTCACCCATTGGGCTATCGAAGAAGAGAATTAGGATTCCCTAAGGCCCCATTTGGATCAAGGAATTTAGTGTGGAAAGAAAACACTTTTCCTTAAAAAATGTTTTCCCTTTATTGGTAATGATGGAAAATGGTAAGGAAAATATCATAAGGAAAATGCAGAGGAAAAGTTTAATAGAAAGTGTGGAAAATCTTTTTCTACAAAGTGTTAGGAAAAAGAAAATGAAAAGGACAACCTTCTTTTATAGAGGTGTGCTCCCACTACTAGGATATTTTTTATTTTTTTAATAATGCAAGAGTATTGCTATGCTACTCCTACTGACTTTTTGCTCCAGTAGAAATTTGTCATTTTTTTCTTATCATAAAATCATTTTTTTCTTTCGATAAAATAATAATATATCGGTTTGAATTGATTCAAATAAAATTATATGAAAACAATCTAATTATATTAATATAATTAAACATATACGAAATATTTAATAAATTTTATTTTTTGAACCAAATCTAACCAAGGAACCAAAATCAAATTTCAGTTTCGGTTAGATTTGGTTCAAAATTGAATCTACTATTTATTTTTAAAAAAACTTTATTGCATACACGTTTAATTAAATTCATATAATTTAAGTTATTTCGATTCAATTTTATTCAAATCGACCATAATCTAAATTTTAAACCGAAATCGAATGCACATACATCTCTATTCAAAGAAGAAACTAATCATTTTTTTTTTTAAATTGAAAAAAAAGAGTTAGCTATCAAATGGAAAATGAGTTCACATTTGTAATATCAGTTTTTTATTATAAAATTAATGTCGGTGAAGTGCTAATAATCTTAATATTAGAAATAGTCCTAACTTAAATATATATATATGTATATATATATATACACAAACGTGCATATATTTTAATTTATCCTTCTTTTTTTATTTTCCTTTTCAATTTCCATCTCAAATTCTCATAAACCAATCAAGAGAAATCATTTTCCTTAGGTGTTTCCTTAATCAACCAAATAATATGTGAAATCATTTTCCTTAGGTGTTTCCTTAATCAACCAAATAATATGTGAATTTTCATTTTCTAGGAATTACATTTTCTTTTTCTCTCTTTTCCTTTTCCTCACTAAAATTTTTGAATCAAATAGGGCCTAAACGTCCATACACCATATTTAATATCCAGATCCATCCTAACCCATCATCTGTCATGGTTAGGCTTTTATTAGTCCTAAAATTCTTGGCCTTGGGCGGATTAAAGACTGATGGATTTTATTTACAGCTCTTAAACTCTTGATGGGATTAGATAAATTTTTTTTATGTGATTCTTCAATTGATTGTGATTTTGATTCAACACCTTCCCAAGATTATCTCCTAGATGAAGAACCTACATTGAGTATTTTGTAGATTCAATATTCCAATGGAAAACCTATAATGATCTAAGCCTCATAAACCCAACATTGAGAGGCAAAACTATTTCCTAATTTGATAGGAAGAAACTTGAGGAACCTAAAGCCCCAAAACCCCAACTACAAAAACTAAAAGACCTAAAATCAATTGAATCATAGAACATGAACTCTAAGACTCAACCAAGAAAAAGAATTAGAATGATCAATGGAATTCCATAGATTCATCAACCTGAGGCAATCAATTGTTCAGAACTAAGGACATTAACCCTTAGCAAGCTAACTAAGAAAGGGTGGAGAATCCTAGAGAAAAAGAAAATCCTCTTTCACAATTTTTAGCAAAATTCATTAATAGTTTTTATAATTATTTATAGGCTAAGGACTTAATCTAGTTAATCTATTGATTATTGGCTTAATGTACCCATTAAGCCCTTGATTAAAAGTTGAAAAATGAGTTTAAAAAATACAATCCAGTCTAAAAATTACAAAACCTCTTTTCTTCCCGAGACCTACCGCCGACCGTAGGGGAAGGGCTACCATTGGCGGTTGGGTGCTTTCCTTCAAGGACTTAGCCAATTTCTCCTACAATTTATTCTCTTGATTGATCCTTCCTAAATTGAACACATGGAGAATAACTTGGTAGCTCTTTCTTGCCCTTCAAACCCTTCCAACCTGCTTTTCAAAGCTTCCTCCAAATAAGCAACTATGCTTTTATCTTCAAGCATCTTGATTTTCCTCCTTTGAGCTCTATGATTGGTCCATTCTTCACTTCCATAGGTGATTGACTTGTCCGGTTAACATTATTTTTTAATTTGAATTTTTCATATGATTTTCATTTTGAAAAACTTTGATATGGATCGTTTTATAAGTAAGAATATGAACCCCTTGGTCCATATTTAGTCACATCACCCAGTTTAAAAATTGTTTACATAGATCTTGTCAATAGGTGGGGAGATAAACCCCTTGGTCCATATTCAGTCACATCACCTATATGGTATGCCGATTTCACTGCGAACTCACCATCTTTGGTATCTTTGATATAGTATCACGCTAGAGTATCTTTATTCGCCATCGTGCAGAGGAGAATACACTAGTACATTATTGTAAGAGACTGATGATCTTATAAGATCACTGGCTATCAATGAATGATCCAAAAAAGGGTTATGATCTTGAAATCATAAGGTTATCAGATCTATCGGATACGTGTTATTATGTTGAAACCAAGCATGAACCTTTCCTAAAAAATAAAATAGATTGGCTCAACTTGGATTGGTTTTCAAAATGAAAAATCTTTCCCTTTTTTACTTTAGAATACATCTTTTCTCATAAATAATTCACATATTGCAATTTTGAATATAAAAATATTCACTCTCTTCAAAATAAAAACCAATCTAAGTTGAACTTGATAAAGAAATTACAACATGATGGAGTTTTGTGAAATTGGAATAACGTTTGGAGTTATAAAGGTCACTTCTTAAGAGATTTCATAACTTTTTTCTTTTTTAATTTTTAGTTTTCATTACATTTAACTACTTTGAGGTTTGCTCAAACTACTGATAAATCTTTAAGATTTCGTCAAATTGCATTTTTCCTCCTTAATCAACAAATGGTTAATAAATTAATCCCTAGTATCTCATCTTTTACGGAATAAACTTCACTTCAGAAATAAAAATATATTAATTCCCTAAGTTCATTAAGGTATTTAAAGGATTGACTTATAAAACTTTTTACCCAATATTAAATACAAAAAATTAAAAGAACATGATCACAATTATCTATTACAAAATCATAATTTTTTTTAAAAGAAGAACATTCGTAATTTTAACATCCTACAGTAAACAAATTCTTCATTTATTTGATTTTTCCATTCGCTATCTATACTAGAAAAGGTTAGAATATAATCATATTTTCACAAAATTCCAATTATGATGAAT
Organism: Catharanthus roseus; assembly: GCA_028651295.1. Classification (NCBI taxonomy): domain Eukaryota; kingdom Viridiplantae; phylum Streptophyta; class Magnoliopsida; order Gentianales; family Apocynaceae; genus Catharanthus; species Catharanthus roseus. Next base: position 3,180,822 of record JAPQWS010000001.1, on the reverse strand, counting down.
AACATTTAGTATATACAAATTAATAGGAAAAACTTCTATTAAACTATGACCAGTTAGTTAGAATTATTTATAATTCGATTGAAAATTTATTTAACATAATATTTATTTATCAAGTAATAGTAGTTTTATTTGATAATAGAGATTCATTTGTTATTAGTTTGTTACTTAAGAGGAAAGAACATAGTTTGATGAAATATGAAATCCCAAGACTTATTCGTAGTTTAAAACAATATCAGGAGAGGTAAACATAATTCACTGTTTTAAAATTTTATTGAACCTTCATTAGAAGTTCATTTTGGACGCAATGAATTTTAGTTTTCGATTAATTTGGTAATTTTTTTTTTTAAAAAGATGTTAATTTGATCTTAAATTTTTTTTTTTATATAAAATTTTTAAGCAATTTTTATATGAATTTGAAAAAATGACTATATATAGATACCACTAAATTATTTTCATCGTTCATAAGTAGGGCTGTAAACGGGGTGGGTCTTACCCGTACTGTACCCGTTTTTAACGGGTAATGTTTAAATTTTATACCCGCAGACCCGTACCCGTGCCCGTATTTATACTGCTATATGGGTCTGGGTAGGGTATGGTGATGCCCAGACCCCGTATTAATAAAATAATAATATATATTATATATTATATTAGATGAAAGATATTAAATATATATAGAGATATCTGGCCGAGTGGTTAGGGAGGGGAGGTTAAATTCATATTAGCCTTGGCAGTGCAGGTTTGAATCATGCTGAAAATATGGATCATGACAAAAAGGACAATCTTTTTCTTTATTTTTTTTTTTCGTTCTCTATCTTATATGCTACTATTTGACTTATCTATTAGGCGACACCGTATTATTACATATACTCTTTGCTCATAGGTCGTCCAGGAATTTAGATTACAGACTGAAATTAATACAGTTAAAGTGGTCTATATCCCTATTCATTTATGTAAATGTTAAATGATTGTCTTTGTTGAAAGAATGTTGAGGAGATTATGTTAAACATGTTAAAATTTTTAATTTAGGATTATACATTATTTTATATATTTTTGTTTAACAGGGAAAAAAATAAAAAAATATCATACGGGTATGGGTACCCTACCCTGGATCCTGGAGGGTCGGGTCTGGGTCCAAAATTTTATACCATGGAGGGTATGGGTCAGGGTCTGAGTCCAAATTTAACTATAAGGGTACGGGTTTGAGTCTGGGGTACCTTGAGGGTCTGGACTCGTTTACAGCCCTATTCATAAGTAGCTATAATTTTTTTTTTTTTAAAAAAAATTTGATACTATCTAACTAACTTCGCTCATGTTTAGTACCCGACCACTACTTTAGAAGGTAATTTCGGACAAGAAACTACATATGGTTTATATGGTTCATGTATGATCACTTTTTAAAGGCAAAATCGTCTTATAACTTTTTTTTTTTGAAAAAACATTCAACCTTCAACTATTTTTCCAAATCAAGTTTGACCCACACAAAACAAAAATTCAAATCCGCAGAGGAAAATAGATCAGAGGATTATTTTATCCCTTAAAAAATGATAAAGTTTAAGGCATGTACAATTTCCTGTGAGAAACTACCATTTTAACTAGTGATTAGATATTGAAAGATGAATGAAATTAGCCAGATAATATAAAAAATAAAAGAAAAAATATATCTATATATACTTAAACTATACAATATTTTCTGGTTCTACATATTATCTTTATTTTTCTCTTTTTATATACTAAACAATTTTCATGCCTTTAAAAATACCCTGCCACCAGAACCGACGACAGAATCTGGCCAACCATACAGGCGACTCTCATATGATCCCATTTTTTACGGTAAATATTTTGGAAAATCAGTCCCTTCCCTCTATCATCAACGAATCATCACTCTTATAATTGTCCTAGACTAAGAATTTCACTCCCATTTCCTCCCTGAAATTTCACTCAATTCACTCCAAGGAAAGCTAAAACCACGTAATTTAGCAATAAACATTTACCTCCCGGCCATACTTGCATCAAATGTGAAAGCTACCTAGTGGTTCTTGGGGAATTGGCCTCATCGGGCTCAATCCGCAAAGTCTCTTTCTTTGTATTAACATTGTTGCGGATCGTGACGGCCTTTTGGTGCTCCACATATGCAGCAAGAGGGTGCATCACAAGCACACATGGACATCGCCCGGTAATCCAATTGGCATGAGCTGGGTCAAGGCAGTGGTGGTGATCATAAGGAGCAGGTTATCCACTTCTTCGTTAGCTACGTACACCACTACTCTGAACATTTCTCATATTATTTTTCAAGAAATTACAATAAAAACAATCAAATTCAATTTCACATGACGAGAAAAATCATACCACAATTCGAATTAAGCTGCTGTAATTTTCCTAGTATTTCATCCAAAAAATTGGTTTAAGACAGAAACCCAGTTAAGAAAATTACAGAACTAATAGGCAAGAGAGATTTAGGGGTTTGAGAAGAACATATGAGAAATTGAAAATGATACCATAAAAATAAAATTAAAAAAAAGCATTAGGAATAGTATGGAAAATGCAAGGTATATAAATTGATAGGAGGAAAGGCTGAAGCGTGGTCAGATGAGAAGAAAATTTCATAGAGGAAATGGAGTGAAATCGGTGGTCTAGGACAATTATAAGAGTGATGAGTTATTGTGTGTGTGTGTGGGGGGGGGGTTTGAAGGGTGTGATTTTCCAAATTTACCCTTAAAAATGGGATCACATGAGAGTCACATATGGTTATGGTGGTTGGCCAGATTCCACTGTCGGTTATAGTGGTAGAGTATTTTTAGAAGTATAAAAATTGTTTGAGTATATAAAAAGAGAAAAATAAAGATAATGTATAGAACTAGAAAATATTGTATAATTTGTTTATATATATATGGACAATTTCCAAAATAAAAATAAAATTTTGGCTACTTGTGAACAATTGAAAATAGTTTTGTAGCATTTATAACTATTCTCCATAAAAAATAAGTAAATAAATTTAAACCCAAGAAAAAATTGAGGTTAACTCGATTGAGAATCTTTAATGAAACTCCATTCTTAATTTTGTAATTAACGAAACATAACAGTGTGACAAGATAGTAATTCAATTAGTTAGGAGTGTCTTTTACTATAAACAATAGATATATCCAGAACTTTTATTTTGAATGCAGGGCAAATCTTCCTGCTTTCCCGAATTACCCATCGAACTCTGCTTGCTCTTCCTTTGCCTTGGCAATTTTTCTCCATTAAAGCTCAAGCCTAACTTATCATCATTATCTTGAATCTTGATCATCCCCTCCACAACTACATTACATCTACTTTACATATTCATCTTGAAATCAGACACTATCAAATCAAATTATAAACTTTCAAAAACATGGTGGGAAACTCGATTGGAGGGCTTTGTTATTTTCACTCGTAGAGCTCCAATGATTCTAGTTTACTACTTTAATTGTGATGATTGCAAATTTTTAATTTAAAAAGTTTACCTTCTTTTGTTCTGGTTTTGTTTTTTAATTCAAAAATTTAATTTCTTCAATGGCCCAAGAAACTTTATAATCAAGAATGAAACAGTTTGTTTGATTTTTTTTTTTTTTTTTTACGAAACAGATAAAAGGGTAAAAGATTTTATCTTTTTTCAAAATTTGTTATAGAAGCTTGTATGTGATTGTTTGATTTCAGAATTCACATTTCCCATCTTCCTTCCTTCTCTAAGAACTGTACTTTGAGATTGTGGTGAATAATTGGAGACGTGATTTAGTTGATGTAATTGCACAATTGTTTTGAATTTGAAAATGTTACTGTAGAAATATTGATTGCCCTTTATTATATAAGAGGTCATATTTTTTTAATATATTATAGAGAGTGTAATTCGAATCTAAGACTTTCACCCCAACAAGGAATACTTTTATGACTAAAACTACTGTGGCTGCGAGATCATGGTCTATCCCATATGCACTTTGTGTAAAAAAAAAAAAATGTAAATAAATAAAACGACGGGAGTAGGATAGGTGATGGAGCATACAATATTGAATCCTTTGCCCCCGCAGCCCCATAATAAAGAATGTTATAGAGAGTATAAGAATCTAAAATTTTCATCTTTTTAAGAAATATTTTTATCACTAAAACTATTATCGCGGCCAAATCATGGTCCTTCCCATATGTACCTTGTATAAAAAATAAAAAATAAAAGTAAATAAATAAAACGACGGGAATATGGTAGGGGATGGAGCATACAATATTGAATCCTCTGCCCCCCGCCCCCGGCCGGCCGCCCCCCTCCTTCCCTGCTTCTTAAACTGTTCACCAACTTTGAACAGCGAAGACAGCTCCAGAGTCGAGACTTCCTCTACCTACCCAAAACATCAACGCTCACCCACGCCTCTCAAATCCCAAATCCGAATCCCAAATCGCAAATCACTAGAGGAAACAATGGAATCAACTCTGCCAATGGCATCTTCAGCATCCTTCCTCAACCACAAATCAATTGTAAAGCTCTCGCTTCCAATAATCTTCAATTACAACTCTTCAAGGGCCTTGAAGAGCAGAAATTTGACCATCAAAGCTTCATCATCAACTCCAAATCCCATTATTTCCACCATCAAAACCACTACTGCATCTCTCATTTTTGCCGCTGCAGTGTTCGGAACTTTTCACAGGTTACCTGCAAAAGCGGAATCCCCACCGACTGTTATAACAGAAGAATTGCAAGGAACCAGAAATTGGGAAATTGAAGAGACCCCAGGTGCGTTGAATAAAGAAAATTCACCGCTAACCCAGTTTTTAGAATCTACTGAGGCCGTTGAGGGCTTGAAAACTTTGCTTAAGGAGAAACTGGAAGCCCACGAGGATGAAGAGAGCTTGAACATTTTGAAGAAGTTAAGCTCGGCCCAGCCAGAAAATACAGAGTGGAAGTTTTTAACAGCCAGACTTTTGAATGAAATGGGGAAGGTCGAAGAAGCCAGAGAAACTTTTGAAGATATTTTGTCCAATAATCCGTTGTCCTTTGAAGCATTGTTTGAGAATGCATTGTTGATGGACAGGAATGGGGAAGGGGAAGCAGTGATAAAGAGATTAGAGGAGGCACTAAAGATAGCTGAGGAGGAGAAGAAGGAAAGGGAGGCAAGAGATATAAGGCTAATAATTGCACAGGTGCAGTTCTTGCAGAAGAATGTGGAAGAAGCATTGAGGAGCTATGAAGAACTTGAGAAAGAAGATCCTAACGATTTTAGGCCTTATTTTTGTAAAGGAATGATTTACAGTTTACTTGACAAGAATGAGGAGGCTCGAAAGCAGTTTGCAAAGTATCGAGAGCTTTCACCTAAAAAATTTGAGGTGGAAGGGTACTTGAGAACGCCATTATCAAGAATGAAGCTTTTTGGAACCAATGAGGAAAATTGAGCTCATTATTTTGGATTGACAGTTCTAGGAAATAAATTAATGGCACTTTTTCTTCCCAGTACAAGGCCACAAAACGGTTAACTTCTGGTAAGCATTCCTATAGTTGTTAGATTCTGATATAGCATAATTAGGAATTTTTCTTGCTGAATGCTAAAGCATAATACATGCTTTTGGGAGACTGGTTACTTGAATAATACATACACTTCCATAGTTAAGGTGATTCTGGGACATATTTGATTGTGTGGCTGCAATTTCCAAGCTTCCTCTTCAGGTTTACCTGTATTTATGTCGCTAATATCATGGCTCATTATAACTCTAGATCTTGAAATAAGTCAAAATTTGCTGCATTAGAATGTAGAAAGCCATTGGTTTCTCTTTGGCTATTATTAGAAGAAAATGCTCTGCCCCTGTCCTCCCTTTTGCCTTCCCATTTTCCTGATTTATTAATCTGTAAACAATTTCATATTTGTTAGGTGTTGTGTGGAGAGTTTCTGTGTTTTAATCCAAATTTATGTCAAACAGCATCATGCATCATGTGATGGCTTTACTTAATGATATTCATAACGATATATAATTTGAATTTGAATCATCTAAATATATAAAACCCTTGAGCTCTGAGGCCTACAAACCTTTCTATAGAGCTCCCTAGTTACTGTTATCATGATCTGGTCTGTTCTTTATCCCTTGTACTTCAGTTTGAGTGAACGCGGAAAACAAGGCTGAGTTTTCTTTCCCACACTGGGAAAAATAATTGATACATTATTTTCTCTATGACCAAATGAAAACCACCGTAGGTGTAACTATGAAAAGACGTTACCAAAATCTTCCAGATTTGATATATTGTAGAGCTAAAGAGTAGAAGGAAAAGATAAAGCTACAGAAGGAGACAAAGTTTGAGGCAAAGCACAAAGCACATGTATGTACTGATAAAGTTGCATAGTTTTTTTTTTTCCGAGTGATAAAGTTGCCTAGTTGGAATCTAGATTGTTGACAACGAGATGGTATGTGACAGATTCTGTAGTAGCAGATGGTTGTATTCTGAGATATTGCCAAGTTCATGTGTAATGACTGGAATTGAACAGGTTTATTGAACCTCCACTAGTGTGCTCATATTTTAGTGTAGCATGGTAAGATGATTATATGGGAGATGAATTCAAATGCTCGACTGCATCTTGAAGTTCCGACATTTCACAGGCTGCAGTGAAAGAGCATCAGCTAGCAAATAGGGCTTGTTTGCTTCTTCTTTCCTTCACAAAGAAAAGACCTAAGCTTGTTGAGATGAAATTTTTGGTAGTATTATCTTCAGTGAACTTCTTTGCTTTCCTATGCTTGGTAAATAAGCCTCTGAATATTTTCTTTTGGTAAACACTTCTTTTTATAATACATTTTTTTTACGGTTTATCTTTTAGAGTTGGGAAATGTCCCAGGTAAAGTATTGATAGAGACGCTATCCAATGGCTAGATAAGAAGTATAGTATTTGAAAACCTAGACACAAACTTAACTATTTTGTGCAAAGGAGAGAAATTTCTTTATAAGGAGAGAAATTTCCATCTAAAGAAAGGTGTCTATGGTGATTATAAGAATCAACAATTCATTACCATCCGGTCTTGGACCTTTAGTTTGTAAATCTATTGAGTCACCATAATTAAAATCTTTCATGTAAGCGTCTGACATTCTCATAGAATTCTTGAAGACGAGAGATTTTGTTTTTTGGTACCAAGAATCAACCGTTCATTAATTTAATTATTTAGTGTTTTTAGGAGTCAAGGATATTTTGATAAGGATATTTTGATAATTTAGTGTATTGTTGGAATTTGCATAGGATCAGTTTTAGTTTTGGCTCCAGAAGTTCTTGGCAGAACTTGGAGTCATGATAATTATGGACAGACCAATAGTAGTATACTGTGACAACAATGGAGCAGTGTCACAGTATAAACCAATAAACCATAATGAGCGCAAGCATATTGAGAGGAAATATCATCTCTCATCTCATCCGGGAGTTTATCTAGGAGTTTATCTAGAAAGGAGATCATGGTGTAGAAGATTTCTTTGAGAAGAATCTAGCAGATTCATTCGCCAAGCTTTCAGGAGGAAAGGCGTTTGTTTGCCCAAAAGGACTTTATTTATGTAATATTGAAATACTAATGAAATGAATAATTTGTTGATTCAAGTTTTTAAGTTTGAATGTACATTTATTTATATAAAAGTTCATATATTTTAAGTAGATAATCCATGTGATCGTCATGTTTCGTAGAAGTACAGATTATTATTACTTATGGTATAAGCAATTATTGTTCTTGGCGGTTTGTTGGGTATGGGCATACCATCAAGAAAAAGGTCATTGCATAGTAGTTTCGTTGATGGATGACTTACTTTAGGTCAATAAGTGTTTTTCTCATGATTATTATTATTATTATTTTTGGTTGAAAAAGGAAGAACTTTATAGACTAAGGAAAAGCATTCCTGCAGATAATTCTGGTGTGCATTGCCTCATGGGCATCATCATCCAAACACTTGCTTACAAAAACAGGTGGGGTTAAAAAACAACGAAATGAGAAGTTTGGTATAAACTCATTTTGATGGATGATTGAGCTCATTTCTTTCCCAATGATCTTCTCTCTTTACTTGAGGATTTGAGAGGAAAACCCTTTGACAAACTTGATGATAAGTACCAAACCCTCCAATAGAAACCCTCCAATCTTTCCCCTAGGAAGAAATTAACAAGAGTTAACAAACCCCCACCTATTCCCTACCTAAAGAAGACCTAACAATTAGCAACATTAGCTAAAGAACTAACATCTCTAGAAGATTAGGAATTTTAAAGAGATGAGACAAAAAGCTCTTGAAAATCTATTCAAGAATTTCTTGCTCAATCAACCAATGAACTACTCTAGTTCAAGGGAAGAAGAAGAAGCTGAAGAAAACCCTAGGAACCAAGCCTTGGTGCCTGCAAATTCTCTCATATATTCATATTTCATTTCATCCTTAAAAATGGGCTGAAAAAGAGTATATGTATAGGCTCCCTTTGGTGATTAATTCCAATCCTAGCTCCTAAACTAGTATAAAGAAAGTTAATAGGCATCTTATGCCACTTAATTACAAGTCAAGGTGCTAAGAAACCAACTTAATAATAAGTCAAAATACTCTTTAAAGATTACAAAATGATTCTACCAGCCGAGACTTACCGTCGATGGTAAGTCTCTCTACCTACCGTCAACGGTAAATTGTGGTCAAGGGGTTGGTTTTTGGATAGTACACATGGTAGGATACGTTTTTCCTTGTTTGACCTTCAAAATGTTCGAAGTGGCTCTTGGTTTCTCTAGCAAAATTGTAGAGGTTTCTTTTAGCTTTCCAATGACTCTTGAATCAGCTCAATTGGACTCTTATAAGTTAGGTTATGATCATTTTAGCGAAATGTATCATCTTGGAAATCGAAGGTAGAATGTCCAATTTAAAATGAACCATAGAATATCCAAATGAACTCATATACGAATGAGCCATACCATTATAGAAACCTCAAGAAGTCTTCTACAATCTTTATGAAGGTCACTTGTTCATTTGAATTCTTTAAAGGCCCAAAAATGGAGTTCTTCCAAAACTGGTCTAGAAATTCCAGAAATTCTGGTGTGTCTCCATTTCAACCACTCTTCTAATTCTATCTCTTGGATTTGAATCCTCCAAGCATTCATGCGTGTCCGCGATCATACCATACCTCCTCTCTTAAAAAGAGTTCATCCTCGAATTCGCACTTTCATTAAAGCACAAAAAGGCAGGCAACATTAGAAATGAAATGTTTCGAATGGACAATGCTATGAACATTATTGCTAAAACACTCAATAACTAGTCAAGTAAGTCCATTAGTCAAATAAATAACAAGGAAAGCAGGGTCTTTACAACTTCTTTGAAAGATCCATGATAAGAAAAGGTTGACGAAAAAGAATATTAAGAAATGACGTTCCAAAGGTGAATTAAACCCAAACCATTCAGACCTTACATGACTTCTTTCAAAATGAACACATAGGAGAGAAAAGAATTCATGTAGAGGCAACTCATCAAAAGCTTCAATGCTTAAAACTCCTTTGCATGGAAGATGAATGTAGTAACTCAACTTTTCAAAAGATTTGAAAGTGATACACAAGAAGTTAATCAAGGAATGAACATGCCAAGCACGAAGAATACTCTCAAGAGTTTCATATAAGGAATTTAGAACTATTTTTCCCAACAGTTAACTTCTTGTTAGTGTTTTAAATGACTTTCCAAGATTTATATCTTTGAATAGAAAATGGTATTGAAAATGGACATGTTTGCAAGTATGCGAAAAGTAGTTCAAGACAAGATGTTGGAAAAAAAAAATCAAAGGTAACTTTCAATTGATGGAAACCATTCTCCTTCAAAAGATTAGAAATAAGATTATAAGGATCATCTCCTTTCAATATATCTTCAACGGTAAAACCCCAAGAATCTTTGAATGGACAATGAAATTCAAAGCTCACATTTTCATGGAATCTCTCAGAGTAAAAGTAGAGAATAAAAGATTTAATATCCCACAAGATTAAAACATTGGTAGTTTATAAAAATCTAAGCAAAAGATTGATTAACAAAGAAAGGAGGAAAACAAGGATCTATGTAAGTTCCTTTTAACACAAAGAAAGAATCACAAGGAAAGGATATTTTCAAACAACAGTCTTTAAATTGAAGATGATAAAACAAGAAGATTTCAAATTCTTGGTGTCGAGGAATTGTTTTTGAAATTGGGACAAACTCTTCTCCGAAAAGGCAAGGAAAAACTAAAGCACATTTTCCAAAAGAATTCCAAAGGAAGAGAAGAATACTCTTCATGCTTCAAAGATTTTACCACTTCACACTTGAGATGAGGAAAAGTATTTACAAAGTTTTCAAGATCACAAAATTTTCTACATACCTCCTCAAAAACTGCTTTTTCCAAGAACTCTTTAAAAGGTAAGTGATAAATAAGTTACTACTAAAAGCAAGATGCAACAATAAGACACACAAGTTCTTGTTTTGAACTAACAAGTTATTTAAGAAAACATCTTTCCAAAGAATCTCAATGAAATAAATAATGTAGTCAAGATGTTTCTCAACAAGTTCCTAAATTTAGTTCAAACGCACGGTTTTCAGAGGTAGTTTTCAAAAGACCAAAAAGATGAACCTTTTAACACTTTAAAACTACCTCCCCAATTGTTTTCACTTTCCAAAACCACAATGAACTTCTTGAAATACAAATGAAAGAATTGAAAACCACAATTGTTTATATTCAACAAAGTTTTCAAAGATTCATCATCCATAAAAAATTCATGTCTATTGCAAGGAAATTCAAAATGTTCATTCACATGGAGCAAAAGTTGGTTTACAAGAGTAAAAGCTTCATGATGCCTCACAAAAGTGTCAAGAAAAGATGACATGTCACTACAATCCTCAACAAACTTTTCCACATACTTATCATGAAGATCATCACATAAAGAACAATTAAACCAACTAACTCTTTTAGCACTACAACTTTCAACTAGAGATTCAAGAAAGATACCACCCTTACTCCACATAGAAACACAAGAATATAAAACACTAGCGATCATAGACTTTATGACAAGATCATCATTTAACTACTCAAGATTATAGCAAAATAGCTCATGTTTAGTCTCTATTCCCACAAGTTGTTCCTCAAAAGGAATACAAGAAGGTAAACACTTAGTCATGCAAGGAACAAGTAAGCATAGATTCCTATCAAGAAAGATTATAGATGTATTTCCACATATGCTCACATGAAAAGAAGGAGATTCTAACAACAAATTAAGTTCCTTGAAAGAGAATTCATAATATAAAGGAGAAGGGTTAAGAGAAAAGCTCATTGTTGTTTCTTCTTTTAGATTGAGAAGCTCTTTCTCCAAGCTCTTTCCTTTGTTTTCAAGTACTCCTAGCTTGAGCTCCTCTTTGTTTTCAACTCCTAGCACAAAAGAATCCACATTAGCAACATAAGAGTAGTAATGATTCATCCTAGAATCATATAGAGAATTATCACAAGAATGATCACGAGTGGCATCTCCAAGCATCAAAGGGTATTCAAGAAAAGTGTAAGATTGAGAACTCTTAAGAATGCAAACAATTAAGTAAGAAGGACGGTTACTAAGAGAGTCCTTAAATAATTTTCCAAAAACATCCTCATGAAACACATGTGCATTCAAGAATAACTTCAATTCCTTAAAAGAAATTTCAATGCTCAAAGGTAAAGAGTTAGATGAAAAGCTTATTGATGTTTCTTTGTGGTTGGATGAAGCTTCCATCCAATTCTCTTCCTCTTATATTGAAAATTATGCACATAAGAAGAAATAAGAGCAAGAAAAGGATTAATTTGGTTAGAGAATAAACATATCTCCTCACTTAAGAGTGAGTCCAATTTTAGCTCAAGAGAATAGGAACTCTTGTCATGTCTCTCCTTTGTACTTTCACTCTCCTCTTCTTCATTTATCCTCTCATCTTCTTCAAACAAACTCTCTTTTTCTTGCATTGTTCCCTCTTTTCTTTCTTCCGAGATCTCACTCTCATCTCTTTCAACTTTCTCAAACAAGGAAGGAATAGCATCAAGAAAATAATGTTCTACACTAATTCCCTCACTTTCTCCACTCTTCCTATTCTTTCATGACTTTCTTTTGCCTCACATGCATCATTCTTGTCTAGCATCACTTCTTGGGATCTTGCACTCTCCTCAGTTTCGCTCTTCTTGCTCCAAGGATAACTAGGTTCACCAATGGACGTTTTCTTTCCAATATGCTCATTAGACATAACTCCAATTTCCTTTAGATGTTCTTCCAATCTAACTTTCTTTTGGGCACGAGAGTTCCTTGTTTCCTTTTGCCTTGAAAGAGGGGATGACATATTTTTTTGCACATTGGCAATGTTGTTGTCAAACTTGTCTTCATAAAACTCTCTTGTGATTCATAGGTTTCCTTTCCATAGTACGTAGCTTCTTGTTCATATGGATACCAATGTCCATATCCATCATCCATGTAGGAATAGCTAGAACCTTCATAGTTCTCATAATCCACTCTAAAATCTCTTCCCATCATTTCATTTTTCTTCCAACAACTTTGTCCAATTTTGTAGCAAGAATCGCCTTCATCATATTCTTGATATCCAAGATTCCCATAGTATCTACCCGTTGCATACTTATGTCTCTTTGGTCCAATCTTCTCTCCATTTTTCGAAGATTCTTTTCCATACTACTAAGTTGAAGTTGAAGGGACCTCATAGATTCCTTGATATCTTGCCAAACTGGTTTACCAGGAGCTGTGTTTAGGTTCCTTGTAACACTAAATTCTTGATACATAGCTTAATATGTAGGATTAGACTTGAAAAACAAAGGTTAGTATAGGAAAATAAGGACCTTACCACTTTCTTACTGTATCACTCGAGATGGATTCACTCACCCCTCGTGTTTCACTCACACTCTTCGGCTTTCATAATAAGAATCTCACCCTCTTGCCTTTTTCAATCCTCACCTTCTAAGGTCTTCTATATAGCTTCTAGTTCCACCAAATTACCAAAGCAAATTCAACTAGAAGACAAAACAAGAAATTCCCAAAAAATTGCAAAGACAAAGACATAGAGTTCCAAAAAAAATAATTTCAAGAGCATAAACAAAAGAAATGTTCATCTCTACCAAGAAAAATCAAAGGTAACACAGCAAATGTCCAAGGAAAATTATTCAAATCAAAACAAAGACAATTTGAAAGTTTGACTCAAAGCATTCATGAGTACTAGGCGAAATTCCAGAAAACAGAGCATAATGACACATTGTCACTAAAATAACAATAATTCTGTGAATATAGCTCCAAATCGAGTCAAACAAGTTTAGAAAGATGTACAACTCGAATAGGATGAATGTAAGCACAAATTTTGATCAATTTGAGAAATTATAACACAAGATGTAGGCAGATTAATCCACATGCTTTCAACAGTCGCGATTTCTGGACACTTACAAAGTTTTGAACAAATTGACAAACCAAACCAAGTCAATATCGGCCCAAGATTGTTTTTAAAGAACCAAAACTCAATAAGGATTCAAACTGGACACATTCATGCAATTTGGGTTTCATTTGATATACTTTTCGTTTCAATCTTTTCACATGTAATGTCTTGTCCGAAAATTTCAGACTACTTGAATTTTTTCAATTTCTTTCAATTTTGGCTTTTGTAAATCAAAATTCAACAAATAAAACACATAGAAATCACGTCAAAGAAAGATGGCTCTGATACCACAAGGTATAAACTCATCTTGATACGGTGGCGGAACCAAGCAGGGGCTCGGGTAGGCTCGAGCCCGCCCGGGAAAATTTAGAAACTTTAGGATTTTTTAGTTTTTATATTCAAGCCCCTCCAGTTTATTTTTTTCGATAGAGCCCTAGAACTTTGGTTGGGCTGCTGATTTAAAAAATATATATATATTTCCCATGAGTGATAGGTAAATCATTCATCGTGAGTGATGGGTGATCACTCCTCATTGGTAATGGACGATTACTTATTTTTTGCTATTTTATTTGTAAATTTAAATTGTAATGCTTATCCCGTGAATGATGAGTAATCATTCCTCGTGAGTGATAGATGATCACTCCTCATTGGTAATGGGTTATTACTTATTTTTTTGCTATTTTATTTGTAAATTTGGAATTGTTTGAATGTATTTGTACTTGGAATTCATCTATTTTATAGACGAAATTCTAACAAAATTTTTAATGTTGTTCCGCACCCCCAACTTTTCTGTTCTGGTTTCGCCACTGTCTTGATGGATGATTGACCTTATTTCTTTCTCAATGATCTTCTCTCTTTACTTGAGGATTTGAGAGGAAACCCTTTTGGCAAACTTGATGATAAGCATCAAACCCTCTGATAGAAAGCCTCCAATCTTTCCCCTAGGAAGAAATCAACAAGAGTTAACGAACCCTCGCGTATTCTCAACTTAAAGAAGACCTAACAACTAGCAACATTAGCTAAAGAACTAACACCTCTAGAAGATTAGGAATTTGAAAGAAATGAGACAAAGAGCTCTCGAAAATCCATTCAAGAATCTCTTGCTCAATCACCCAATGAACTACTCTAGTTCAAGGGAAGAAGAAGAAGCTAAAAAAAACCCCAGGAACCAAGCCTTGGTGGCTGCAAATTCTCTCATATATTCATATTTCATTCCATCCTTAAAAATGGGCTGAAAAGGAGTATATATGGGCCCCCTTTGGTGATTAATTCGAATCTTAGCACCTAAACTAGCTTAAAGAAAATTAATGGGCATCTTATGGAGCTTAATTACAAGTCAAAGTGCTAAGAAACCAAGTTAATAAGTCAAAATAATTTTTAAAGATAAAAAAATTAGTCTCCCAGACGGTAGCTACCTACCGTCCAAACGGTAGGTTGTGGTCAAGGGGGTGGTTCTTGGACAGTACGCACGGTAGGATATGTTTTGCCTTGTTTGACATTCAAAACGTTCGAGCTGGCTATTAGTGTCTTTAGGAAAGTTGTAGAGCTTTCTTTTAGCTTTCCAATGAATCTTGAATCAGCTAAATTGGGCTCCTATAACTCAGGTATCATCTTGGAAATAGAAGGTAGAATGTCCGGTTTAAGACGGATCATAGGATATCCAAATGAACTCATATAAGAATGAGCCATACCATTATAGAAACTTCAAGAAGTCTTCTACAATCTTAATGAGGTCACTTGTTCATTTGAATTCTTTAAAGGCCTGAAAATGGAGTTCTTCCAAAACTGGTCCAGAAATTCCTGTTTATCTCTATTTCGACCATTCTTCTAATTCTATCTCTTGGATTTGAATCCTCCAAGAATTCATGTGTGTTCGTGATCACACCATAGTCATATCCATTCCTCCCTCGACCAAAAAAGAAGCACTTCTACCATGCTTCGCCAAAATATCTGCCGACATATTTCCATTGCTGTAGACATGAATGAATATATACTCCTAGAATGAATCCATCATCAATCTGCAATAAAAAATAAAAGATTGCATAGGGTGTATATCATCAATATTTTCCTGATAAGGTCAATCACCTCCATAAATCTGTTTCTACAATAATAAATCGTATGCCCTTAGAAAGAGCTAAAGGAGAGACTATCTCTAAGAGCCTAAAGATCAGCAACCAAGTTATTGGTAATTCCTAACTTCCTAGAGAAACCCGCGATCCATATAAGTAAGAATCCCTAATGAGGCCTCCAGTCCCTGCCAGCCCTGGGTTTCCCAAGCAGACCCATCAATATTTAGTTTAAACCAACCAGTAAGGGTCTAGGAAACAACAATGGAAACCTTAGGTCTTCGACTTTTTTCCTTTGAGTCCCAAATAAACAAACTTGATAGTTGGCCAAATACATTCTGGGGAAACTTTCTTGGTCTTTCTTCTTGGGTAAAAAATCCACTGATTTCTATATTGCCAAATATGCCAGCAAGTAAAATCAAATAAAGCATCCCATGGCAGTACATTGAAAGATTTGGTGATGTTAGAATTGAAAACATGCTTTATCTAGTCTTGACAAATAAGAAGGGTATGATGTGGAAGATCTACCATCAAACCCAATTCCTCCCAAATAGGTTCAATAACAGGACATTCCCAAATGATGTGTTCAACTGATTCAGGTAGTGCCAGACACATAGTACAATAGATGAAGGAGCTATCTTTAAATAATGTAGGTGTTGGTTAGTAGGTAGACATTGACGAGCAGCAATCCGAAGAAAAAATTCGTGACCCTATTGTTGGCATTTATTTTCCAAACCCAGGCATATTCTGTGTCGGTTATGATATTTGAACCTTCAGAGCTAATCATGTTATATATCAATCAGGAAAGGAAATTGTCTAAAAAGGAGCCTTGACATCGTTGAAAGTTGGTTTGAACGACTAAAGACGATCTAAGGATAGCAAGGATAAGTTTACAAATGAATGAAGGAATATGGAAGGAGATATTGTGGAAGTTCTAAGAATTGTTCCGTCAAAACAAGTCATTAAGCAATAAGTACTCTTCATGCAGTTGGAATAGGCCCTAAATTAATGCCCACAAGGGTCCCAGCCTTGTCCAATTATCTAGCCAAATATAGATAGTCTGGCCATTTTGAGGTGTACAGACCATACATTTATTAAATAGGTCCAACCCAGTCTTAAGAGCCCTTTCAGAGACCAAACCAAGGCACTTCCTGAAAATAAATTGTCTATGGGCTAGATTGGGCTTGGTCCACATACATATGTAAACATTTAGCCCACAATAGAGATTTCTCCCTTTTCAAGCGCCAGTTGAGCTTGGCCTGTTTCAAAACAAGACCACTAAATTTCTTAAATTGGGTCACATAGGTCCAATTGACTAAATAGAGCTTACGTTTTGATTAGAGCCTCCCCATAGGAAATTTCACTGCACTTTATCAATCACCTTGCAAATAGAAGTAGGAATATCCAAACGCTGGGTGTAATAAGAAATAGTAGGAGTACTGACAGACTGAATAATAGCCTTATGCCTGCAAAAAAGAGGAGATTGGCTTGCCACCCCTCAAGTCTTTCTTAATCTTTTCCAGTATGAACTGGAAATTGGCTTTTTTTAGAGAACCATCACAAATAGGGAACCCACCTTCTTAAGGAGGAGGTAGACTGAATAGACAAAAGATTAGAGATAAGATTAGATGAAGCAGCAGGAAAGGTAGAGAGGCATAGAATCTAGATTCGGCTTCTCTAATAACTTGACCAGAAGAATCACAATAGGATTCGAGGACCCTTTTGACAGAATTAATGGTGTCCATGTCCCCTTTTCCAAAAAGCACAATGTCATATACAAACAAACAATGGGATAGATCTGGGACAGCTTTATTGGGTTTCCAACTGCCCTCACAGACTTCTTTTTCATTAAGGATAGAAAAGTATTCCATAGAAAGTGTAAAAATGTATGATGAAAGTGGATCAGCCTGTCGTATTCCCTTGGAGGGAAGGAAATATTCAGTAGTGGAACCATTAACAAGAATAGTGATCCCGGAGGAAGAGATGCAATTCATGATAAGATTAATAGTGGAGGAAGAAAATTGAAAAAAAAAAAAAAGAAGCATATGTCGAATGAAGCTCCAATCAAGTTTGTCATAAGCCTTCTTTAGATCAATCTTGATATTTAAACCTCCTTTATTACCCTTCATACGTCAGAGATGATAAAGGGCTTCTTGGACAATAATGACATTATCAGAACAATGCCCGGAAGAAAGCTCCCTTGCAAAAGAAAATGATATCAGAAAGGACAAATCCTATTAACTAGAATCTTTGTAACAATCTTATAAATAGTATTACACAGACCAATAGGTCTAAATTGATGAACAGTTTTCGGAAAAGCAACTTCAGGAATAAGACAGATAAGCGTATCATTGATAGGTTCAAGCATGGAGCCAGTTATAAAGATGTTAATGACCCAAAGAAAGACGGAGTCTTGGATCGTTGGCCAAAATTTTTGAAAGAAAATAGGGTGAAGGGCATCCAGTCTTGGGCTTTTGTGAGGCTCGAATTGAAACAGAGCCTTATGAATCTCTATGGAGATGGGAGGGGTTTGTAATCCAGAGATGGCTACCAGCAAAAGCCCAGTTCAATTAAGAGGGGGCCCATTGGAAAGAGGAGCAAATATTTTAAGTGGAAAAAAGGTCAACAAAGTGGGCTTGAAAAGATGATTTAATAGTTAGAGAGACATAAGTTCAATTACCTACCCCATCTTTGAGAGCTAGAATCCTATTATTCCTCCTTACACATAAGGAGGAAACTAACACTAAGATCATCCCACATGAGCTAATCCATACGAGATCCTAAGTCCCAAATTGTCTTCTCTTGCTAATACACAAGGTCCAAGTCTATTTGCAAAGAGGACTCCAGATTAAGTAAAGTTTGAGAAGTAGGATAATGAGGAAAATTTTGAATACCCAAAATACGCGCTAAAAGCCATTTCTTTCGAATGAACGCATTACCAAAAATAGACTTATCCCAATCTTTAACTAAAAGAGTGAAATTAGTAATAACCAAGAGAAGAGAATTAGACTCCCAAGCAGAGGAAGCAACCTCAGGATGGGAAAGCCAGGCCATCTCAAAACGAAAAGGTTTAACAAAAGTTTGAGAAACAGGGGAGTCGTATGAAAGGAGAATAGGAGCATGATCAAAACGAGTTCCAGGGAGATGGGTGACTGTAGCATTAGGGAAAAAATTCCTCCAATATGAATTACACAACCCATGATCTAAACGTTTCATAACAAGAGAATTGTTAGCTCGTTTCCCTAACCAAGTAAAACAAGGCCCTCTAAAACCAAATCCAACAAATTACAATTATCAATAAACTCATTAAACGTAGAAATACGAGTAAAACAGGCAGAAGCACCCCTTAATTTTTTAGAAGCATTGTCAAATCATTAAAATCACCCAAGAGAAACCAAGGCAAAGAAATTGACTGACTAAAGATACGAAGATGATCCCAAAAAACCATACGAGCATTGAAACAGGGGCTAGCATAAATAGCACTAAGAATCCAAGAACGGTTACTAGAGAGTACCTTAAGAGATGCATGAATAGTTTGCGACTTTTGAGGATGATCGCCACACCAACCTCAGTTGCACTCCAAAGTAGCCAAACACCACCCTTATAACCGATCGGGTCGCAATCTCATAGTTGGAGTAAGGGAGTTTTCTACAAATCTGAGCCGCCCTATCCCCAGAAATCTTAGTTTCCACAAGGATTAAAATACCCGGCTTGTGGGTGGAGATGAGCTCACACATATGATCCACAAGCAAAGGATGCCCTATCCCCCTCACGTTCCAAGCTAGAATCTTGATATTTGCATTATTCGTGATCAATAGCGAAGTCAGGACCCTAAAGATACTGGATGAACTTATGTTTTTTATTTGACGTTAATGGCTTGTACCACTTTATAAGAATACCATTGATTAAAAAAAAATCCTTAACTGGGGGAGTTGATTCAGTGGGTGCTTCGAATCCTCCATAAGACTCTTTATGTAATTCCTAATATAATATTTTATTAATAAAATTTACCAAATAAAAAATAAATCTTAAATTCAAAAAAAGATAAACCATAACGAAAAAAGTATTATAAAAAGAAATTTTACATATTAATGTTACAAAAAATATTACGTAGCCCTTAAAAAAATGTTACATAAAAGGTTATGGATGTTCCTCGGTCTTAGTGATTACTTTGGATAGAGGAGAATTATGTGGAACAAATATAAAAAGAATATGGAAGAAGGAAATGAAAAATGCAAGCTATTAATTAAATTAAAGTCTTTTTCTTCCTTTTTTTTTTTTTTTGGCTAAATTAGTTAAATTAAAGTATGAACTAAACTAAAAGTGAAGTCTAATTACAACTCACTTAAGAGGTAGTTATTGACACAATTTTTTTTCAAAGGATTATACAATATCTATATTGGGTCCTTTAGATTGTTGAGGCAAGTGGGATCACAAATAAAATTGAAATGGGAGCACACTTTACTTAATAAACTATATCACATAGAATTTTCTACATTTCAATGGGGTCTTGTGCCCCTCACTCGCTATAATGTGGCTCTACCACTGTCGATGATAACTGGGTAGGAGGGGGAGGGAACTTTTCTCGGCGCCATTCCAATAGCAGAACTTGGTGGCAGTGAGGCAGAAACTACCGCACCAGTAGCAGATTGTAGTTGCATCCCTCCAGCTAGCCTGTGGTGGTCAGATATACCATGGTCTCCTTCAATTGTGGACTTGGGTTAGAAATTACTACTTTTTCCCTTATGTTTGAGAAGTGACTTCTTAGTGGGTTAGTTTCCAATATTTTTTTTTTTTCGAGATTTAACCCTCAAGACGGATTTGGTAATGTTACTCTTGGAGGAACTCTTCTTCGTGGTATGACCCGAGATAGGCATGAGAACATGGAGAGCTTCCAAATATCAGTTATGAGATCGAGACCAAAGAAGATAGAGGAGGAAACCCAAAAAAACAAGTTTGGAAGATCTTGAAGCTTCAAAACAACAAAAGAAGAAGAAGGTGTGAACCCTACCGCAGGTGGTAGGGTATACCCTACTGTCCACAGTAGGATTCTGCTTGTGGAAGAGAAGAGAGCAACAAACATACCGTCGATGGTAGGTCCACCTTACCGTCATTGGTAGGGTTCTGGCCAAAGAGTACTTTGAAGGTTCGACCTACCGTCCACCGTAGGGAGAGGCCTACCGTTGACAGTAGGTCTCGGTAGTCGAACGAATTGGGAGTGTTTAACTTACTTGACCTATCTTTTTTAGTATTAAACTTATTTTGACTTGTATTTAAGATGCCTAAATGCCCAACTACTTAGTTTAAGTTAGATTAATAGCTAGGGTTTGAACTTAATGGTGTAGGAAACTATATATATATATATATATGTATTTCTCAGTCTTTGGAGGCCAAGAATGATGAATTGAAAAATTGAATGAGTCTTGAGAGCTAGAACCTAGGATTCTTGGGTTTCTCTTCCTTTCTTGTAAATTAGAAATTCCTCTCGTATAATTCTAGACAAGGAATTCTTGAATCTTCAATTCAAGAGTTTTTGTTCTAATTCCCAAATCCTATTATTCCTTGAGGTGCCAACTCCATAGTTGGTGTTGCTTATTTAGGTCCTTCTTTAGAGTTTGGAGAATAGGTGAGACTTTCATAAGTCTTGTTGATTCTCCCTCAAATATAAGGAGGCTATTTGTTCCTTTCATAGTTAATTTTATTTGCATATTGTTCTTTTTTCATCAATTGTCCCAACACAAGCATTCAACGGTTCCTCTAGAAAGGAGTTTGTCTTGGAAGAAGGTGATCCTCAAGTAAGGCTAAGGAGGATCATACCATTTGGTATCAGAGCAAATCTCTTTTAGAGGTGATTTTTTGTGTTTTTGATTGTTGAATTCAGTTATACAAAAGCCAACTGATAGTATGTGAAAAAGACAAAGTAATCTGGAAAATTTCGGACAGAAAATTACATGTGAAAATTTTGAGATGGAAAGCATAACAAATGAGGTTAAAATTGGTGAAACTGTCCAGTATGAATCTTTGTTGAGTTTTGGTTCTTTAAAAACAAATTTTACCTGATTTGGATTTGATTTTGTGGGTCAATTGAATGCAAATTTGCAAACTGTCCAGAAATCACGATTGTTGAGAATATGTGGATTAAACTTTCTGTATCTTGTGTTATACTTTCTCGAAGTGAAAAAAATTTGTGCTTAAATACATCCTCTTTGAGTTGTGCATCTTTCTAAATTGGTTTGACTTGATTTGGAGCTATATTCGCTGAGCTATTGTAAATTTGGTGACAAAGAGTCATTATGCTCTGTTTTATGGAATTTTTGCCTAGTACTCATGAATTCTTTGAATTGAGCTTTCAATTGTCTTTGTTTCGAACTTACAACTTCTCTTGAACATATTTCTAAGTGTTTTAATGATCTTTTAGTGGGAATTAGACTTATTCGTTAACTCATACTCTTGAATTAATCTTGGTAATCTTCGCATTTTACGTGTTTGATGAAATGTCTCTTTGACCTTATTTTTCTTATCTATGGAGAATTGCTTACCTGAATTTGTTTTGGAGAACTTTCTTATAACTTTGAATTTCTAGAAATCACTAAGAAACTCTACTGAGTGTGGAATGGAAAAGGCAAGAGGGTGAATTGTGATGTGAACTGGTTAGACATGCAAGAACATCAAGAAGTTGTGACAAGAGCCAAAGCAAAACAACTAAAGAGTCACAAGGATCAAATTGAGTAATAGAAGTTTCAAGACTTAAATTTTGATGTCAATTTTGATGTCCAAGACTTTATGGGGATTAAATTTTGATGTCCAAGACTTTATGGGGCAATATCCTAATTTTTGAATATGCTAGAAATTGAAAATTTACCTTGGTAGATGGTTGCAATCCCTTTTGTCCAAGCTGAAAAATTGCCTCCTATTTTTTGCGATGTGTTGACTAGTGCTCTAGAATAGTCCAAATGCAATTAAACCACCTCTATTATCTTATCAAGTGTATGTATAGGTTATATCTATCCTTTGGGCTGAAAATATGAGAGGGAAAAATTCCTATTTTCTCCCTCAAGTCTCTATAAATATGTAGTCTTCCATTTTGAAGAAGTTAATCAAGAAATTTTTCAAGGCAAAGGTTCTTCTCTTAGTATTCTTAGTTCTTAGCTTAGTTTTTCTATCTTCTTCAAGGGTGAACTTCCTTGAAAGAAAAATCACTTTGAAGACTTGTTGAAAGTTCCAAGAGCTTCAAGGCTGATCATAAAAAAATTCCTTCATACTAGTTACTACACTCTTGTAGAAAACTAGCCTTGAGGTCTTCTTCTTGTTTTATTGAGGTCTAAGGTTCAAAATACCTTAGGTTGCTTGAACTTTTGAAGAAAAGATTTTGTTTAAACCTGCTTGAGGTCTTGGATTTAATATATCCAAGGTTCCTTGAAGTTTAACATTTTCAAGTCCTTACAAAGGCACTTTCTTCTACTTATTACACTTGTTTTGTTTGTTCTCTCCCTCACTTCTTGGACGAAATTTTATGCTCTTGAAGATCATTCCACATCATTTGGTATCAAATCCACCTTCAAGTAAGTGTTTTTGAGATATCTTACATACCAAAAAAAAAAAAAAAATACAAGACAAAAAAAAAGAAAAACCAAAAAGAGAAAAGAGACAAGATTGCTGGAAAATGGCATCACAAAAATAGAATGCTTGAAGGACCTAGAATATGACTAGAACTTTGAAATATTTTTACATGGAGTTATACTAAATTGACCTGGGAAACATATGAAACAAGTTCATCTAATTTGGACTTCATTTGATATCTCAAAATAGTCAAAACTTGAAGGTGTACCTGGCTTTTCTGCAGACAAAAAAGTACTGAAATGATCTGAGCATATCTTCCTTTTTACTAATCCTTTTTCCCTGATTCTTGAGCCTAAACTCAATAATTTTGAGTGAGGATTCTTTCTAGACAAACCTCATTCAATTTAGACTTGTGGTTAAATACCAGTTTTCCAAACAAGCCGACTATGTCATCTACTCTGCTTGCTGGAGACTTTTGTTGTGTATTCTTTTGTGTTCTTCAAGTGTCCTAGCTTTGTGTTTGTATTTGTGGTTGAATTTCTTTTCTTTTTCAGTACTTATTTCTTCATTTGGTCAATCTACCATTATTGACTCAAATGCTCTTGGAAATGTTGTTGAACTTCCTTAAAAGGAATGGATGACTCAATATCATTTTCCTTGCTTCTCATATTTCTCAACTAGTTTTTGTTTGTGATTTTTTTTATTTTGGTTGTTTTAAACTTGAGTAGAGGTGTTAAATCTTTGTTAAGAACTCATAGAACTATTTGAGACTTGAACCTTTAGAAAAAGGCAAGAGTTGTGAGAATATCCTCAAAAAAAAAAAAAAGCCAAAAAGAGTTAAACAAGAGAGTTTTGTGAGGTAAACACTACCAAGATGTCAACCCAAGCTCAAGCACCAACTCCTTTTGGAGAAGAGCCTAGCAACTCCCAACATGATAACCCTTTGAGGCTCATAATGCAAGAATTACAATCCCTAAGAGATGAGATGAGGGATAATAGAAGGGATGTCACTAATCTCTCTAATCAACAACGGGAGGTTAGTCCTCATGGTAGTCTCAATATTACTACCCCAAGGAGCAATGGACCACTCAATTGCTCTAGGACAACCGAGTTCCACCAACCTCCACATTTTGATGAAGAACTTCATCCACCTCCCTTACGGTGGTAGAAGAGGCAGTTTTGGAGGAAGAGGCATGCCTAGACACTTTGAAGAAGTTCCAAGGCCACAAGCTAGGCATGGAGAGCCATTATATGATGATCATGAACATGTTCCATTTGTTACAAACCGTGGAAGAGACCAAGGTGACCAAACCTTGGACCGAATGAAGTGGAAGCTCCCTAGTTTTAAGGGTGAGAATGTGTTAGTATATGCCCTAAGACCAATTGACTCACATTTATTATTTATGAAGCATGTATTTTTGAATTGTATTTTATGCTCTTGGTCATCAAGTATGTGACTTGATAGTAAAACCCTTATGGCTAATAAAATACTATTCTTATTTGTCCCTAGTATATTACATCTTGTAAACTAGTGTGAAGTTGATTGATGGTCAAGTTTTACTGATCATGAATATGAGATATAAAATCAATTCATAAATACATATTGAGTATACTGTATTGGACATGACCCAAAGTGAAGAAGAAATATTGCATGGGTTTAAGTTATAAGTATTTCTTCTCAGTTTTATATTTGGTGTCCTTCGACCTAATGTTTCTAATGTTTCTTGCATGGGGAGAAAAATATGTTTTGACATAGTCAAACATCACTTTTAATTAGGTGATCATTATGATTATTGGTTGGCTTATTTTCTCGTCATGGCTTGAATATTGGAGATAGTGAAAGGAATTTGTCCCTCTCTTTTTAGAGAGAGATATCCATGGGCTCCTTGATAAGGAAGACTGAAAAATATGCATGGCCATGCTCAAATAAGTATTAATAAGGTGTTATTAATATTATTTGTTGGAACAGTCTGCCTGGTGATCAAGTAATGGTTAATTAAGTTTTATAAGGATGACTTGATCCATGCCTTATACTTAATTAGGATATCGTGTGACAAAAGGACTAAATATTAAATCTAATGCTAGGTTATTATTACATTTACTTAACTTGGGTAAGCATAATGTCCTGCTAGAGGCCGCTTATGTTTTGTGAATAAATGTCTAGGACATTTTTCATTCACTGCCAACGTTAAGTGAACCTACAGGGTCACACGCATAGATGATCTTGTGAGCATAATGTCCACGTTCAATGTATCTAGATTGTGTCCAGATTCGTTGAACGTATACAAAAGGGGAATCAGATTCCATATTGTATTTTCTAGTAGGTTAATAAGTAATTAATTTTATTTAATAGAATAAATGAAATTAATTACTTAATATTACTCATCCAACCATTGGATGATTATAGGAATAGACGGATGAGATTAAACTGTCATTAGATGACAGTTAGGGTTTTGATATTGACAGCTATAAAAGGTTATGTTAACCTTTTCTTGGTGGCTGTCCTTTATCTGAATAAAGAAAAACAAAACCCTAAACCCTAGAACGGCGATATAGTATCTTGTCTCCTCTCTCCGAAATACGACCGATTACCAGATAGTCAGGATCAGTTCTGAACAGCTTCAGAACACAGAAGGGGCTAGCATCCCGATCGCTTGCAGAGGAGTTCGTCGCGTGGATACCAGTAGAGAGCGAAGCGTACAAAGTAGCGCCTCCACAACGAACAATCAAAACATTGAGGTAATTTCTATCCAATCGGTTTTTCTAGTATGTGCAGATTCTGTTGGTGGATTTTCGTAGTTTTATTTTACTTTGTTTTTGCCTACGGATTCCAACAGAATGACCCTAACATTTTCTTAGATTGGGAGAGGTAAGTAGAAATCATGTTTATGTTGAAAAATTGTAATGAGTTCTTAAAAGCTAGACTTGTAATAGCCGAATTTTCCGGCTATGCTTTACATTGGTGGGAAAAGGTAGTAAACTAAAGAGTTAGAAGTGGTAGACCACCGGTTGATACTTGGAGAGAGTTAAAAGCTTTTATGAGAGAAAGATTTGTGCCCGAGCACTACTATAGAGAGCTTCATTATGAGCTCATGACTTTAAAACAAGATGCAAAAAGTGTAGAAGAGTATAGACAAGAGCTTGAGCTCTACATCTTGAGGTTGAACTTGGAAGAAGACAAGGATGCTTCAATGGCTAGGTTCCTTAGTGGTCTCAATAGGGAGATAGCCAACCAACTTGAGTTGTATCCACATACAACTTATGAAGACATATGCCACCTTGCCAACAAGATCGAATCACAAAGGAAAAGGAGTGGGATGATGCGATCCTCATTTCCCAACCAAAGACAAGTTGCAACAACAAAACCACCTACTTCCAACTTCAAGCCATGGCAAAAAAAGGAGGAGGCTCCTAGAGGTACTTTCCAACCTCCAACCAAACCAAAGATAGAAGAGAGAGGTAAAATTATTTCTAACCCTTCAAAGTGCTTTAAATGTAATGGTATAGGACATTATGCAAGTAGTTGTCCGACAAAGAGAGCTTTGATCTTTAGGGAGGATTTGAATGGTTGGATTGAGAAGGAGGAGGATGAAAGTAGCGAATGTGTTGAGGGTGAAGAAAATGGTGAGGATGATGAACATGTTGGTTTGAATCCTTTAGGAAGTGATGACGATGTCTTGAGCTTAGTTACCATAAGAGCACTAAGCGCTCAAACTTTTGTTGATAACATGATTGAACAAAGAGAAAACATCTTTCATTCTAAATGTAAAGTTGAGAGAAGGATTGCCAACCTTATCATTGATAATGGTAGTTATGTAAATGTGGCTAGTGCTTATCTTGTTGAGAAGTTGAAACTACCTACTACAAAACATGATAAACCCTACAAACTCCATTGGCTAAATAATAGTGGAGAAATTAAAGTGTTGAGACAAGTAGTGGTACCAATAGAAATGGGAGCTTACAAAGATGAGATACTATGTGATGTGGTGCCCATGCAAGCATGCCATCTTCTCTTGGGAAGACCTTGGCAATTCGATAGAAAGTCCCTCCACAATGGGGAGAAGAATACTTATTCTTTTGTGAAGGATGGAAGAACATTCACTATGAATCCTCTTACACCTCAACAAGTGAGAGATGAACAAAAGAAGATGAGGGAGAAAGAGAGGGCCGAAAGTGAGCTCAAAAGGAAAAAAGTTGGGGAGGGAAAGAGAGTTGAGGAAAAAGAAAAGAGTGAAGAAACAGTGATGAAAAACAAGAGTGACAAAAAAAAAAGAGAGTGCGATAAAAGAAAAGAATTGTTTCTTTGCAAAACCTAGTGAGGTGATTGAAGCAATTGAAAGAAAAGAAGTGGTATTGCTCTTGTATTGTAGGGAATCTTTTACTTCATGTAAAGAACACTCACCCTCTTTTTCAAGTGAAATTTTGCAGGTTATTGAAGATTACAAAGACGTATTTCCCGATGAGATGCCTGGAGGTCTTCCACCAATTAGGGGAATCGAACACCAAATCGATTTTGTCCCCGGGGTGGTCTTGCCAAAACGACCGGCCTATAGGAGTCCACCAGAAGAGACTACGAAGCTAAAAAGGCAAGTTGAGGATCTAATTTCAAAAGGGTATGTGCGTGAGTCCACGAGTCCTTGTGCGGTTCCGGTTTTGCTTGTTCCAAAAAAAGATGGTACATGGAGAATGTGTATAGATTGTAGAGCCATAAACAACATTACTATTAAGTATAGGCATCCCGTACCTAGACTTGATGATTTACTTGATGAGTTGCATGGTTCTAATCTTTTCTCTAAAATTGACTTGAAATCCGGATACCATCAAATTAGGATGAGAGAAGGGGATGAGTGGAAAACCACTTTTAAGACTAACTTTGGTGAATGGATGGTTATGCCCTTTGGATTTAACTAATGCCCTAGTACATTTATGAGATTAATGAATCATGTGTTGAGGAATTTTATTGGGAAATTTGTTGTTGTATACTTTGATGATATTTTGGTCTATAGCAAGACATATGAAATGCATGTTCAATATCTTAGGGAAGTAGTAAATGTCTTGAGAATTGAAAAACTTTTTGCTAACCTTGACAAATGTGAGTTTTGTTTGGAGAAAGTTACATTTCTAGGTTTTGTGGTAAGCTCACAAGGACTTCAAGTAGATTAAGGTAAGGTCCGAGCAATTAAGGAATGGCCAACACCAAGAAACGCATCGGAAGTGAGAAGTTTCCATGGCCTAGCAAGTTTTTATAGGCGATTCATCGAAAATTTCAGCACACTTGCTAGCCCTTTGACCGATATGATCAAGAAAACCGAAGGATTTAAGTGGGAAACAAAGCAAGAACAAGCATTTCAATTGTTGAAGGAAAATTTGTGTAGTGCACCCCTTTTGTCACTACCAAACTTTGAGAATACTTTTGAGGTGGAGTGTGATGCATCCGGCATTGGTATAGGTGGTGTACTTATGCAAGATGGAAAGCCCTTAGCCTATTTTAGTGAAAAACTTAATGGGGCAGCCGTGAGGTACTCAACTTATGACAAGGAGCTTTATGCTTTAATAAGAACATTAAAACATTGGCAACACTACCTATGGGCAAAGGAGTTTGTTGTGCACACCGATCATGAGGCTTTAAAGTTTCTCAAGGGCCAATATAAACTCAATAAGAGACATGCAAGATGGATGGAGTTCATTGAAACATTTCCATATGTCATCCATTACAAGAAAGGTAAGGAGAATGTGGTGGCCGATGCTCTATCTAGAAGGTATACTCTCTTATCCACCCTTCAAACAAAAATTTTAGGTTTTGAAATGCTTAAAGAAATGTATTCTAGTGATCATGACTTTAAGGATATTTTTGAGAAATGCTTGTTAGCACTTTTTGGAAAATATTTTTTGCATGAAGGATTTCTTTATTGTGAAGGTAGATTGTGCATACCCTCTTGTTCTACTAGAATTCTACTTGTCAAAGAAGCACATTGTGGGGGTTTAATGGGACATTTTGGTGTCACTAAAACCTATGAAATTCTTCATGAACAATTTTTTTGGCCACATTTAAAAAGAGATGTAGAAAGATTTGTAGGAAGTTGTATTGAATGCAAGAAAGCTAAATCTAGAACTCTTCCACATGGACGTTACACACCATTCGAAGTTCCTAAAAAACCTTGGGTTGATATTTCTATGGATTTTATTCTTGGTTTACCTAGGACCTCTAGAGGTATGGATTCTATTTTTGTTGTTGTGGATAGGTTCTCTAAAATGGCACACTTTATTCCTTGTAGGAAATCCAATGATGCTAGTCATGTAGCTAGCTTGTTCTTTACTTGGATAGTTAGATTCCATGGAATTTCAAGGTCTATTGTGTCGGATGGGGATACCAAATTCTTGAGCTATTTTTGGAGGGTTCTTTGGAAGAAGATTGGTACTAATTTGCTTTATTCTACAGCTTGCCATCCACAAACGGATGGACAAACCGAAGTGGTAAATAGAACAATTGGCCAACTTCTAAGGGCTATTTTGAAGAAGAAATTGAGGCAATGGGAGGAGTGTATGCCACACATTGAATTTGCTTATAATAGGGCACCTCACTCTACTACTTCTCATTCCTCATTTCAAGTTGTTTATGGTCTTAACCCTCTAACTCCCTTTGATTTGGTTCCTTTGCCTATAGATCAAGCATTAAGCAAGGATGCAAGCAAGAAGGCTGATTTTGTGAAAGCAATTCATGCAAAGGTCCATGAATCCATTGTCAACTCCAACAAAAAGCTTGTAGAGAAAAGAAATGTGGGAAGAAGAAAAGTGGTATTCAAACCCGGTGATTGGGTTTGGGTGCATTTTAGAAAGGAAAGATTTCCCCAACAAAGAAAGTCTAAGCTTGATGATAGGGGAGATGGGCCATTTCAAATCCTTGAGAAAATTAATGACAATGCCTATAAAGTTGATCTTCCGGGACATTATAATGTTAGTGCCACTTTTAATGTTTCCGATCGCTCTTTATTTGATATAGGTGATGGAGATTCTAGGATGAATCCTTTTCAAAAGGGGGAGAATGATGTGAACCGGTTAAACATGCAAGAACATCAAGGAGTTATGACAAGAGCCAAGGCAAAACAACTAAAGAGTCATAAGGATCAAATTGAGTAAGAGAAGTTTGAAGGTTTAAATTTTGATGTCAATTTTGATGTCCAAGACTTTATGGGGATTAAATTTTGATGTCCAAGACTTTATGGGGCAATATCCTAATTTTTGAATAAGCTAGAAATTGAAAATTTACCTTGGTAGATGGTTGGAATCCCTTTTGTCCAAGCTGAAAAATTGCCTCCTAATTTTGGCAATGTGTTGACTAGTGCTCTAGAATAGTCCAAATGCAATTAAAACACCTCTATTGTCTTATCAAGCGTATGTGTAGGTTATATCTATCCTTTGGGCTGAAAATATGAGAGGGAAAAATTCCTATTTTCTCCCTCAAGTCTCTATAAATATGTAGTCTTCCATTTTGAAGAAGTTAATCAAAAAATTTTTCAAGACAAAGGTTCTTCTCTTAGTATTCTTAGTTCTTAGCTTAGTTTTTCTATCTTCTTCAAGGGTGAACTTCCTTGAAAGAAAAATCACTTTGAAGACTTGTTGAAAGTTCCAAGAGCTTCAAGGTTGATCATAAAAAAATTCCTTCATACTAGTTACTACACTCTTGTAGAAAACTAGCCTTGAGGTCTTCTTCTTGTTTTATTGAGGTCTAAGGTTCAAAATACCTTAGGTTGCTTGAACTTTTGAAGAAAAGATTTTGTTTAAACCTGCTTGAGGTCTTGGATTTAATATATCCAAGGTTGCTTGAAGTTTAACATTTTCAAGTCCTTACAAAGGCACTTTCTTCTACTTATTACACTTGTTTTGTTTGTTCTCTCCCTCACTTCTTGGACGAAATTTTATGCTCTTGAAGATCATTCCACATCAGATTGTCATGATAAAAGCCGTAGAGCGTGAGTATAAACACGAGGGTCGAGCGTTATCCACTTGGTGCGATACACTTAGGGAGATGTTTTATATTTTATAGGTGTCAATGTTATAATCATGTATGGGATTAAAAGCTACCAAAGAGAATATGAAGAATACCAGGAAGGCTATGATCATGGTGCCCATACTCATGACGGATATAACTTTGGTGCTTAGGGTTGGAATGAATGTATGTGAAGAAAGGTGGAGATATCTTAAGAGTATGAATGCCTTTTATGGGGATGGAAGCTATGTAGGTAATCAATGTTTGAAAGAAGGTTAATGGATAGTGGTGACATTGTTGGTAGAAGAATAGATCGAAAGAATGATGGTGGAGACTTCGTCTCAAAACTTGATGGATATAGAAGGACATTGGTAGTCATGAGGAACCTTAATTCTCACGGCCTTCGAGGAGTGCATATTCATCAAAAGGAGAGATTATTCCATACACAATGCAATATTGCCAACAAAGCTTGTCACACTGTTATTGATAGAGAAAGTGATGCAAACTTAGCTAGTGCCTAACTTGTAAGGAAATTGAGTTTACCTACCATGGAGCATCCTAAGCCCTATCGCTTAAGATGGTTAAATGTTCATGAAGAGGTGTAGGGTACTAGACAAGTATGGGTAACATTTTTTATTGGAAGATACATGGATAAAGTTCTTTGTGACATTATTCCAATGCAAGTGAGCCACTTAATATTTGGGCAACCATGGATAGATACAAGGCAAGCTTCCTATGATGGCATCAAGAAGACATACTCCATTGAAAGGGGTGATCTTAAGAGTACTCTTAAATCTATCTTTCCTACTCAAGCGATTGAAGATCTAAAGAAACTAAAAGAGAGAATGCAAGGAGAACAAGAACAACTAAAGGGCGTTGAGATGGTGATTTATGGGGAGGAAGATGAGTGCTCAAAAGAAAAGAATGAGAGATGTGTGCGAAAAATGTGCATTGAAAGAAGAGAAAGAATACTTGAGAGATTGAGTCACTTTGAATCCATCTCTATTCTTTTAAGAGATAGTGAGAGAGATGAGTCCTCAAAAGAAAAACAGAATGATCTTGAGAAAAATAAGTGAACAAAAGAAATGAGTGAAGAGAAACGAGAGAATTCAAAAGAAGAGTTTGATGTATTGAAGAAGAGTGAAGAAATAAATTTCTTTGCTAATCAAACCAACTCTTCTCTTGTTAGTGAATTTTCTTTTGTGCAGAATTTTGGAGAACCAAGCAAGAATCAAGAGGGAAGACTTGGCTACAACTTCATCAAAACAATAAGCTTCTTTCCTTCTAATTCTTACTTGTGCTTTGAGATTTATTTTAAGGAAATTAAGTTGTTCTCACTTATTTTTATAGAACATGGAGATCATTTCACTTTCCTTAACCCTCTTGGAACATATCTTGAAAGGAGATACTTCATTGAGTTTAATTCAATATCTTGTGCAATTCCTAGAGTTCATGATTATGATTTCTATATTTCTAATTGTGTTTCTTGTGTGCTAGGAGTTGAGGATAGAAGGGGCATGGAGAAAGAGCTTGGCCATATTCTTGAAGACTTATCAATAAGCCTATCTCTTAACCCTTCTTCTTTATGTTATGAAGTTTCTCTTGAGGAATTAAAGTCTTTGTTGGAGTCTTATACTTTTCAAGTGAGCTTAATTGGTGATATGTGTATTATTGCTTTCGAAGGGAGCCTTTTTCTTCTTGTGCTGTCTATGACAAATTGCCTTTCTTCTCATTTTCCTCTTGAGGATCCATTGATGAGTAATAGTGTTATGTTTGATCCTTCTTGTTATTGCTTTGATAATTTAGATGATTACTTTCCCTGTTGAGCTTAACATTGTTGGCTTTGTGCTTGAATTTGATGGAAATTCTCTCCAACATGTTTGCACCATAACATCAACAAGAGGAAGGAGATATACCATGGAGTTCGAAGGCCAAGGCAAAAATGTTGGAGGAAAACAAATCGTATGCTATGGAGATTTGACAATGAGTTTTTCTTCAAACCTATTCCTCTTTTCCCTTGTGTTTTCCTTCAAAGAGTTAAAATTGTTCTTAGAATTGAATGCCTTTTATGTGATTTTGGTTGGGAGTTGTATGGTTAATCTTTTCACTAGCGAGCTAGTTCATGATTTTGATCATATGCTTAAGTATTCTTCTCCTTATGCTTTTTCTTGAAAAACAACTTTTGGTTAGTACTGCTAGAATTAAACCATCTTATCATGACCTTGAATTATTACATGATAATTTCCTATTTGATAGACTTAATGCTAATGTCTCAACTTCTTATGCATCTATGTGGAGTAAGATTTGTATCTTCCTTCGAACGTTTGTTGAAAATGGTTGTGAGGAGAAAGTTCATTGTTTCCTTTGGACTTTTTGTGGTGATTTTCATGCTAAGTTTAAAGGAGAGGTTGTTGAGAATTGTGATTATAAATCATATTTTCGTTATGCTTCTAAGAAAATTTTGGATGGATTTATTTCCATTAAACTCTTGTTCCTTGTGAGTTATAATTTGAATTTCCTCATAAAGAACAAAAGGTTTTAATTGTCGAAGAATTTTAGGAAACTTTGTTGTTTGG
Organism: Catharanthus roseus; assembly: GCA_028651295.1. NCBI lineage: Eukaryota > Viridiplantae > Streptophyta > Magnoliopsida > Gentianales > Apocynaceae > Catharanthus > Catharanthus roseus. The sequence continues at coordinate 3,147,255 of JAPQWS010000001.1, read as the reverse complement.
AAACATTCAATGGAATTCAATTCTACCATTTTCATTTCAAGAAATTTATGCAGTTGCTAAACTTTAGAAAGAAAATGAATGGTAGTTTAAAGGTGCTTAAAGCCCATCTTTGTGATCTTGTGAAAACTACCTTTGGAAATGGTGTTTTTGAACTAAACTTGAAGAATCTTGTTGAGAAACATCTTGTCTATTCTAGTGCATTTGTTGACTTTCTCTTCAAAGCTGAAGCTTTAAATGAGACAATTGTTCAAAGTACAAAGTCTTGTGTCAACATTGAGAATCACTCTCTTGGTGCTAACTTGCTTTATTCTCTAACCTTCAAGGAGTTTTTAGATGAGTTGATTTTCAAAAGAGAATTGAAAGTTCTTCAAATTTTGATGTTAAAACCAAGAGTGTTCTTGTTGAATAGTTTCTTAAAGTTCTTTTGGAAGAATTTGCATCAAAACTTCTTATTTTACCATCTTCCTTTCAAAGACCTCTTTTGGAGACATGATTTAGCAAAAGAAAAAGGTAACACTTTTAAAGATTTTTATGGGAGTTATTGGTGACTAGAAGTGTTAGCCTTGAATATTATTGTTTAGAGCTTTTGATTAAACAATTGAGAAAATATTTTGAAGATTATTTGAAATGGAAAAGAGAAAGGATTTGGTGTTTTCATTTGCAATTTGAAGAGTTCTTTTGGAAATTTAGTGTTGCAAATGAAGTACAAAATGATGTTAAACCTTTCAATACCAATTCTTTGACTTCCAAAATGAACTTTCTAACTAATGATGTTTGTGATCATAAGAGTCTTTTGGTTAAAACTTCTTGGGTTCTTCAAATATTTCTATAATTTTATAAAAGCATTTATCAAGTATCCATGAAGGAAATTTGAAATGTGTTAAAAATCTAAGTTTATATTACCATTATCCTTTTAAAGAGACCATGTTTCAAACTCTTGATCTTCGTTGATTTACTCTTTGAGTTGGAAAAGGACAAAAGCTTTTATTATCATCTTTCTTTTAAAGATGTTGATGTTAACATTTTTTCTTTGATTTACAAGAATTTAATACTTTCAATTGTGCTTCTATTTTAGAGAATTCTTGTAAATTTTGAGTGGCTCTTGAATAGTCCTTTTTGGAGTTTCTTAGCTTTGAACTTCTTTGTTTACACTTTTTTTTCTTATCACAGACCATTTAAGGAATTATGTTACTTATGGAATTCTTGTGGCGTTCAGATGTTGGTCGACAAACGTGATGTTTTATTTACATATTCTCTTCTGAGTCTTGAGTGCTTTTGTAACATTCATAGTATTGTTCCTTTTAGTGCTTTTATTTCTAATGTTGCCCATCTCTTGTGGTTATTTGAAAGATTGGGTTCGAGGACGTATCCTTTCAAAGGAGGGGCGGATGGTATGACTCGAGAAAGGTATGAGAACACGGAGAGCTTCCAAGGATCGGTTATATGGTCGAGAGCAAGGAAGATAAAAGAGGAAACTCAAAGAAACAAGTTTGGAAGATCTTGAAGCTTCAAAATAACAAAAGAAGAAGAAAGTGCAGACCCTACCGCAGGTAGTAGGTTACACCCTACCATCCACGGTAGGGTTCTGCTTGTGGAAGAGAATAGAGCAACAAATATACTGCTGAGGGTAGGTCCAGCTTATCGTCGCTAGTAGGGTTTTGGCCATGGAGTTGTTTGAAGGTCCGACCTACCGTCCATGGTATGTCTCGGTAGCTGAATAAATTGGGAGTTTTTAACTCCCTTGACCTATCTTTTTGAGTATTAAACTCGTTTTGACTTATATATAAGATGCCTAAATGCCCAACTACTTAGTTTAAGTTAGACTAATAATAGCTAGGGTTTGAACTTAATGAAGTGGGACACTATATGTATATATGTTTATATATATATATATATGTATTTTTCAGCTTTGGATGCCAAGAATGATGAATTGAAAATTTGAATGAGTCTTCAGAGCTAGAACTTAGGTTTCCTTCCTTGTAAATGAGGAATTTCTCTTGTATAATTCTAGACAAGGAATTCTTGAATCTTCAATTCAAGAGTTCTTGTTCTAGTTCCCAAATCCTATTCTTCCTCGAGGTTCCAACTCCATAGTTGGTGTTACTTGGGATTTAGGTCTCTCTTTAGAGTTTGGAGAATAGGTGAGACTTTCATAAGTCTTATTGATTCTCCGTCAAATAGAAGGAGGTTATTTGTTCCTTTCATAGTTAATTTTATTTGTATATTATTCTTTGTTCATCAACTGTCCCAATACAAGCATTCAAGGGTTCCTTTAGAAGGGAGTTGGTCTTGAGAGAAGGTGATCCTCAAGAAAGGCTAAGGAGGATCATACCACTTCACCAAACCTACCTTGTCCTTGGACGTATCTATCCCCAGGGAGAGTTTGATCTCCATCACCTCTGGGGCAGAGTCGTAGTCTGAGCCACATGGAGTCGTCACTGCTTCCTGTCGCATAGTCAGCCATTGTTGAGTCCTCAACGGGGTTAAGTCCACCGTGAGGGAGAGAGTTGTGGAGTCGGTCTATACACTTAGCAACCCAACCGGATTGTCTCTCCCTGTCTGCAATATATTGGTCGGCAAAATGTTCTGGCCTTCGAACAGAAGTTGTGATCCCAACCAGCTCTATGCTAGCAGTTGATCGGGATTTTTCTAACTAAGCTTTAAACCCAATACTTGCAAGTGCACAAGATCAATATAATATGGAAGTATCAGGGTATCGAACCACAGAAAAAGGCTTAACTACTAAAATTACTATCTTCCTAAATTAATTTTATAAAAATAAGAATGAGATTTTATTATTATTCCTAAATTAATTAAAACTAATGAATAAAATAAATAAACTGAAACTAACAGGAGATTAACCAAAGAAGATGATTTAGAACCTTGAATCCACTACTAACCTATATAACAATGATTTAATTTTATTTAAGAAAAAAGATTAGACATTTATGTGGTGATCTAGGCTACAAGCTTTTATTCACTAAAGAAATATATTATGTTTAAATGCATGACATAATCCATCTAACCATTAGCATGACTTATTCATTCATATGACATAAATCATCTAAAATTAGCATGAACTATTCAATTCTAAAACCCACAATATATTTGCAAAAATTACATAGCTCTCATACTCAAGACTACAAGAATTAAGTATGGATAAACATATCAATTAACCAAAATAATTATTCTACAAGAATTAGTTGCATCAAACCAAACAATTTCCAAAGATATGTAATCACATAAATAATATAATAAATCCCCAAAAATAAAATAAATCAAAGTCACATGGCTAGGGTTTCATCAAGATTCTAAAAATAAATTTAGTTCATGGCTAAAGGAAAAGAATGAACGACTTTATTTGAGAAAATCATGGTTTTTTCCTTCAATTGAAGCTGAAATTATGCTTCTGCTGGCTGAAATTTCTGCTGCTGGATTTTTTCTTTAGCTGCTGCTGTTTCAGCTTCAACTTGCCAGCAGCAGCTTCGATTTCTGCTTCAAGCTTGCTGGAATTTTTGTCCTCTCCTGTGGCTAATTCAGCTGCTGATTTCCTTCCTGCTTTTCTTCTACAACTGCCCTTCTCCTCCTTTCCTCTCTATCTTTTTTTCTTTTTCTTTTTTCTCCCCCCCCAAACGCCTTCTGCTGCTCCCTTTTAAAGTTACTGTGCAAGCAACTTTCCTTTTGCAATTGTAATTGTAACTCCTTATCCTTTTTCTATTGTGTTTCCTTTTTCTTTCCTAATTCTTCTCCTTCTAGGGCTTTTTGTGGTGGGCTGCTCTTTTAACTATGGGCTTGTCCGGTTCTATTTCTTGTGGGCTTCTTTTTTATCACCAAAATAAAATAAATTAAATATACTAATTATGTTTAATAAATAAATAAAATATTTTTAAAGGCTAATAACTAAAACTTAAGGTGTTTATTTGTATTAAAAATCGACTCTATCAGCGGTTGGGTGGGAGGGGTCTGGGTCCAGGGATGGTTACAGCTTTGTCGAGTGGTTGGAAAGCCCGAAGATGGTGATCGGTGTGCCGGAGGGCATCGTAAATTCATTTTTCATAGAAGAGGAAGCTTCCGTAGTAAGGGAAAGATTAGAGGGGATGAGAGAGTTAGTGACTTTTGATTGCTCTATGATAGCTATTGAATACAGATCATGATGGCTAATCTTATTAGACGAGCCGATAGCTGAAAGGACAACCATTTTCAAAATGGCAGGTAAAGCCAGTTAATCTCGGGCCACAATGGGTAAAGGAGCCTAGCCTAATAGATTTTGGTCCACGCAAGAGGAAATGGCATGTTTTCCATATTGTGTTTGGGCCTTAGTAAGAGCCCGTATGCTATCGTTAGGCTACGTAGGTCCATTCAAATTTGAATTTTATTTTCCAAGGCTATGGCCCAATAACCCATCAAACTGTGAAACAGATTTGGGTAAGGTTTTATCTGTAAGAACATTTAGCCTCCAGACGCAGTTATGTTGGGCATGTGAAACTTTGGCCTCAAGATTGGCATCAAGTTCGTTGCACTGTTGATGAGATTAGGTGCTAGGAGTCCTAACAATCACCAGCTTCCTGGGCTGACGATAGGGTTTCCAGGATGGAACAACATTCACCACAAGTTGTCGTCACCTGGAGTTTATTGGACATCAATCCCGGGCAATCTTTAACACCTTTCATAGCAACCTCCGACGATTGATCCTCTCATAGTTGATCCTTACATTTGTCTATGGAAGAGAGATTTGCAAGAGATGTTGTTTCTTTTGCAAGTGTTTGTGGGCAAGAAGGTGTAGTATGACTTATAAGTCCACACTGAAATCATAACTCAACTCACTGATTGGATACATTATATCTGAGATTTACCAATGCAGACAGAGGGCACTAATGGGAAGTAAAGATTGACCTAAATGCATAATCCAACAAATCTACCCCTTTCACTATTAATTTTTATGGGCATCAATCTTAAGAAATTTCCCCAAAATATTGCCTATTCTCGTAAGGATAGCTCTATCATAATAATCAAGAGGCAACCCTGGTAATCTAGCCCAAATAGACATAGTATTTGATAGTTTCTCCTTGGTCGGATTGAATCCGGTTGCCATAGTCTAGTAGTAAGATACTGACCATTAATGAACTAAGGACCCCCATAGATTATGCGTTTGAAATCTTCTTCTAAATGGAAGAGAATAAGAAAGAAACTACGCCCAAGATCAATAAAGTTCATGTAACCACCAATTTCCATAAACTTTTAGCCTTGTATTCCAACCAGGAATTAGAGATAGCCTTACCATAAGGTTTCACAATTATAGAATTAACCCAAACAACTCTAATTCTACTAAGCTTATCATTCCTCGAAAAAGGGATAAAAGGAAGACCATCTTCATCATCATTTTCATCATCGGATGAATCCTTTTCCATAAGTTCTTCCTAATATGAGGTTTGAACATTCTTTTGTGCAAAACCCTTGGGATCTCACCCCTTTCTCTTTATAAGAGATTGGAATAGAATCAATAGATTCCTTTGAATCTTTGATTCTCTTAGTACTTCTTTCTTGATTATCTTCTTCTTCCGCTAACTTGCCATCAGAAAGTTTCTTGGAGCAAGACGGAGCTGGAGCCATTTCTAGATTCTTTTTTATTCTAATTCAATAGAAGGAATCTTTAATCTTAATCTTCTCATGACTAATCGCGCAAGTGCTTTTAGTACATAGAATTGTACTTAGTGATAACAATTTCTGCAAAGGTACTTTAAAGTAAAGAATCTAAAATTTCACAAGCTACAGCATTGATGAGTATCTTATGGTACTCATATGAGTTAGCAATCTATTGGATCTGATAAGAATCGTACCGAATCACTAGAGCATTCATCCAAGGGTCATGTGACAAGAGCAATGGAAAAGAAGACCTAAGATGAAAATCAACCTTCATCTAACAAGAGTTGAAGAATTCATGCTTAGGGTCTTAGAAATCATGGGAAAAGGTCCCATAAATGTTAATATAATGATCTTGGGGAAAAGTGGCTTGAGTATTCGAACATTTTACCCCTTACATGGATGATGGATTGTTTCGAAGACTGTTTTGTTCAAGTGCATTTTTAAGGTACTTAGAGATTCCAAATAAATATTTGGTATTGACAAATTTTATAGAGGACATTTGTTTGTTTCCAAAATGGTCAAACTGATATCCACATGTGTTCATTTGATTGTCATAAGAATTGTGCCACTTTAGATTTCATATCTACCATTCTAACAACGACATTTTTGAAAATGTTCGTAACTTGAGTTATCGATGTCCAATGAAAATAATCCAAGTACCTATGGAAAGCTCCAAGAACAACCACAATGTTGTTAAAGACCCCAAGAGCTGAATCGGTTAGGAGTCTCAAATGTTAAACTGGTGTTGGCTATTTGCAAAGTCCGCAGCCAGAAATCTACAGTGGGAGCAATCCCAATTTTTTTCCATTTTCAGTTCAACTCGACTATAACTTATTCTGAATGAATTTTAATGTTATATGAATGTATTTTAAATATTTCTAAGCCCCATTGACTTTAGTCTAAGTAATCTAGGGTTTGGCATATATAAGTGGCTCCATTATAGCGCAAGATTAGTTAGATTTTAGATGACATATGAAAATTGCTCTTAAGAGCTTGAGAGCTTCTCTTGTATTCTCATTTTTACTAAATTTATCAATGATTTGATCCATCCTTTTGGTGCCATTTAACTGGAGTTCTTGTTTCCATTCAAGGGTTCTAATAGATCACTAAAATTTCTTCATCTTTTAGAGATCTTAGGAGTTCTACTCATAGGGTTGCTAGTTTTGTAAGAGTTGGGGGCATTCAAGCCATCTAGTTAGGTCCTAGCTATTTAGTTAGAGTTCTTGTCACGCCCCATATCCAAGGCCGAGACACAACTGTGTAAATGGGTCTCCCGATTACACAAGGTCTCTTATACATCATAAGCTTAAGTTCCAAAAGTTCTAATCATAAATGAAATCTAACATTAAATCCCAATGGAGAACGTCTTCTTACCAAAAAAACCATTACAACTTCAAACTAAGCATTTATTACTTAATATAAAAATCTAATAACCATTAAACAAAAATTAGATGACTAAAACAATAATCCTTCTATCACCAAAAAGTACTTCTTCCCATTCTCCGAAAACATCATCCTTTGCCTTACGGTCATCTACAAGGTGGGGGAAAGGGATGAGCTTCCAACTCAATAAATAAATAAATTCCTTCTAGAATAAAGCATACTTAGGAAATATACCTTTGGGACAGAACATTCTAGAATTCATCACATCGTAATAGCTGATACTCCAAAATTTTAATTGGACTACTTTAAAAGACATTTTTTTTTTATCAAAACTATATTTAATCACCAAAACACACCAAGTCCACTATTTTTTTAAAGGAACATACACAAGAATTATTCTTTTACTTTAAAGAAGGAAAAGACAGTAGCACTCATCAATCTAAGGAATAGATTAAAACAAAATTTGTTTTTCCTAATTGAAAGAAATGAAATAAGAGTAGGCAGACTATTTTTTTTCTTTTAGATAGTGCCGATTTCCAAATTCAGCAATTCCACTTACCATCACATTCCTTAAACACTTGCATTACCCACGTTAAGCAGTGGACCTTAAGTGACCAGCGCTGAGCCCGCAAAGTGCTGTTCACTTAGTCCTTACTCCAGCATTAGGCATTACCATTTTTTTTCTTATCAAGTAGAAATTTTTGCAAGGAAATTATCTTTCCAAATTTCAAAATAAGTTGTAAAAATATTGTTTATTTGCAAAATAAAAAAACGTAACAGAAATGTCTCAGAAGCACCACAATTATACACTTTGTTAAATCCACAATCATAAATTCATTACATATGCACCTTTGGTTCATCACGATATTAAATGTTAGGATTCTTGACTCTAACAAGTCCTTCGCTTCATTGAAGTACACTTTGATCGAGCAGACAGACACTTACACTAACATTAAATATATGAGAGCCATACAAAATTCATAATTTCAAAACATATATTCCATAAAAACATAAGCTGGTCATGTTTGTTGGTTTGGAATTTTTAGATTTTTTTAGACTTCTTTCAGTATTCTTTTACAAATTTCTTCTTATTTTTTGCTTTATAAACTTGATTCTTGTTAGAAGCTAAGACTTGTTGACTTAGATATACTATGGAAGAAGATCTCTATGCATCGTTTTGGTGTACCCTATATGTTTGATAGATGAATTTAATTAGTCAAAACGGACTTGTATGTTTGCTTTTATGATATTCAGCCCCTTATGATTGTCCATGATAATCTAAAGTCCTAGGCTTGGGAATAACTCTTTATGTGTTTACTTAAGAGTCGTTCCTTGAGATAATAAAAAACATATTAAAGTGATCGATTATCGGACCAAATATCTAAGGATGATAGATGTCATCAAGGAAGGTGATAGCACACTTCTTCCTGGACACAATCAAATTTACCCTTTTGGCTTTTTGTAGCATACAATTGGCACCAAAACCTACTAAAGTGCCATAAAAGCTTTTTTTTATGGCACTTATACGATACTTCATACAAATTACATCAAAAGTGGTGTCGTTTTATTTGGTGCCACATTATTAAGTACCACAACTTACTAGCGGAACGCTTGCTGCACTCTTTAAATACCACAAATATATTACAGATATGACATTTTTTTTGCAGCACTTATTGATAAAATCCATAAAAGTATTTTAATTATATTCAATAAAATACATAAAATTTATTTTATTAAAAACATAATCTTATCTGAAGTCATATCCACAATCAGAATCTACATATTAATTATAATTAATTAGTTGTATTGAATGAGATTTGAACCTATGACCTCCCACAAGGTACTGTCAAACGGGCTGGCTTGGACCATACTGCACCTTTCCGCACTTAAAACGGTATGGTGCGAATTGGTGCACATTTTACAAATCAAATTTCAAATCTATATCCATATCGCACTCGATCTGTAGATAACTGAGTTGGCCCACGAATTGTAAGCCCTTTCAAATTAAAATTATTAATCATCCATTAGAATATAAACCGTACCAAATCAATCCAAAAATTAAACTAAAATTTAAAAAACAAGTTAACAATCCTCCATTAGATATGGGAAAATTCTTATGTGGATCAAGTCCATAGGTGGAGAGATGAACACCTTGGTCCCTATTCAGCCACATCATCCATGTGTTAATATATTGAATTCTTTGTGCGGATTTTCTCTCTATTTATGGAGATAAGGGATCATTATATTAACCACATAATGATGTGGCTGATTATGAAACAATGGGTTCATGTCCCCATCTATAGAGTTGGTCCATATAAGAAATTTCACGTATATTGGTAAATCGTAGATTTATCTATATTTTATACTTGATTTTGTGAAGGAAATGGATTTATATATATGTTTTATAGCATAAACTTGTATAAAAGGCTCAATATAATGTTATTTTGATGTTAGGGGCATAATGGACATTTTATTCGGCAAAAAGAGTACAACAACGCATCAAGATTGAAAAGAGGAAGATCTGCGTTAGACATGCAAAAGACCAACGTAGGACTTTGAGCGTTTAATGAAGAAAAATGAAACAGAGAAACACCAGCGATGGACATTACAAACGACCAATGTCGGACTTCATTTTTAAGGGCCGAATCTAGGAGATTCTCCAAGGATCTTTTCCTTATTTTCTTTGGATTTTGTCCGATTTTATGCCTCCTAAATTGGTTTCTTATCCTATTAAACTTCTACTTTCATATTTTAGTGATCTTCTAACTCTCCTAGGGGTGGAGACTTTATAAATAAGGCTTTTCCTAGCCATTAGAATAAGTTCTTTTAAGAGAATTAAGTTAGTAATTAAATTAGAGAATCATGTAATTCTCTAGTTACTTTTCATAGGGTTTTAGCCATTAGGGCTAAAACCTTAGCTCTTGTTTTCTTTAATTCCTTAGAGATCAAGACCACGAAGAAAGAGATCAAAGATAACATATTCAAATTCTCTCTTTAAAGTTTGTTTTCTTTATTTATGAATTTTCTTTGTAAACCATTTTTATTTCTAAAGGATATGTTTTTATTTATTTTCATGGATATTTCTGGCTAAAGTTCTTTAACTAGGGCTTATGTGAATGTTATGTGTTTTTATTAGTGTTTATGTATTGATTAATTATCTTTACTATATTCTTCATGATCAATCCTTATTACTTGATCTTAATGTTCGTGATTGACTTGCCATCTCTCGCATAATCTAATACTTGATTTTGAGACCTAGCGGAGATAAATCGAGTAAGAACTAAGTAATAAGAACATCTAGTAGAATTGGTAAGAGATTGTAGCAATTTCTAGGTGCGGTTCATGTGAGTAATCAATTTAGGAAAATTGTGAAAACTCAGAATTCCACAGATCTTAATGCGTTTTTAGTTAACTAATATACATAGAGATGTCATAGGTTATTAATTAAAGATAGGTCTTGTGCCGAGAAATTGGGATAATTCTGATTAAGGGAATTGTGCAATTAATCAATGAAGGTAAACTTTGGTTTAATAAGAAAGATCACACATTTACATTGATAATTCACTAATTGGATTGTTAGGCTTAGTTAAGCATTTTCTCATTAATTTCCTTTGTCGTATTTCATTAGTTTTAATTAAATATTCACTAAATTTTGGTCAGTTTGAATTAAATTAAATAATAATAATTGGTAATCGGTACAAATCCTTGTGGGATTGACCTTGATTATATTATAATTGAACTAGTGCACTTGCTAGGTTAGTTTTATCGACATTATATACTTATTAATATTTACTATTTAGTATTACAAACTAAACTTTAAGAAGTCTATCATCTCTCAGAATTTTTACTCTTTTAGACACACCTCACATCCCACAGAAAATTCTAATGTGGACCAGGTCCATAAGTGGGGACATGAACCCCTTGGTCCATATTCAACCATATCATTCATGTGTTTAATATATTGAATTCTTTATGTGGATTTTGTCTATATTTATGGAGACAAGGTATCATTATAAAAGAATTTTCCCACACGAAAAATTCTAATATGGACCAGGTCCATAGGTGGGGGGACATGAACCCCTTGGTTCATATTCAGCTACATGATAATTTTCATGTGACTGAATATGAACAAGATGTTCAACTACATGATAATCGTCATGTGGCTGAATATGAATGGGTTCATGTCCCCACCTATGGACATAGTGCATATCAGAATTTTTTTAAGTATAATACTAAATACTAATAGGTATAAATGTATACTAGATACATTTTTCTTTTTTTTAAAAAAAGGGGAAGGGATAAAAAGCCCCAGTGCCCCTGAACTTCATAGCAAATTTTGGGCCTTGAACTTGAAAAACGTAACAAAATCGACCCTTCTATCTCCTTTAGCTGTTAACTCATTAACGATTAAACAAGTAAAAGGGTATAATTGGAACTTCACTTATAAAATTTTTCTTTTAATCCTTTAAAATCTAATAAAATTCAGTTAGATCCCTACTTTTAATTATTAATTCTTTTAAGGATCTAATATTAATTTATGAAAACTCTAATCTATATCTTTTATCTTCTTCTTCAACCTCCTCCCCCACATTCCATACACCACCACCACTGTCCTTGGATCGCTGCCGCTACCGCCGCGGCCTCTGGTGAACCTCAAACTTCTTCATCTCCTTCTAATTCTTCTTCTGCTACTGATTCTTCTTCATTTATCTCACTAGAAGAATTAGTGATTCTTCCAATGACTTTCTTTTGCATGAGTGACTATAGGCTACATTATTTTGAAGATCGAAGAAACATCATAATTAGAGCTTATACGTACAAAAGAATCGATTTTGACAACAGTCTAGACAAAAAACTCGAATTCTCAACAGAACCACAAAAGACGACAATCATTTACGTTGTATAATTTAAATTCGGTAGCCGAATTGAAGCTCCAGACATAGGATTTCTATAGAGAGAGAGAGAGAGAGAGAGAATTGGACTTGAATCACCAAAAACCCAATTTGCGTTTAGGGTTGTTAGAACTGTGAAGCGATAAATTTTTGGGGAAGAACTGATGCGAGAAGAAGAAGAAGAAGAAGAAGAAGAAGAAGAAGAAGAAGAAGAAGAAGAAAGAAGAAAGAAGAAGAAGAAGGAGAGAAGAAGAAGTTTAAGGTTCGCCAGCTAAGGTGGTGGTCTAGCAATGGCGGCGATCCTGGAGATACGGTGGTAATGTGTGGAAGGTGGCCAGGAGGGGGAAGAAGAAAATAAAAATATAGATTTGTGTTTTCATAAATGAACATTAGATCCTTAAAAGAATTAATAATTAAAAGTAGGGATCTAACTGAACTTTGTTAAATTCTAAAGGATTAAACGAGAAATTTTATAAGTTTCAATTCCACTCTTTGACTCGTTGATCATTAATGAGTTAACAGCTAAATGTGACAGAATAGTCAATTTTTGTACATTTTTCAAGTTTGAAGAATCAAAATTCAGGAGAATTCAGGGAGCACTGGAGCTTTTTACCCTTAAAAAAAATGAAAACAAGCCAGACCATGCCTTGTTTGCAAATCTACGGGCCATACGGCTCGGGCTAAAAAGCCTGCATCCTAAGCGAGCCTTTTATTTTGAGTCCATATCCATAAAAAAATATGGATAGGGCGAGTCAACTAGCAAGCTCAGGACCATTTTGACAGTGCCACTCTCACACCAACCATGAGTACGTCAACCAATGTGTCACTTACACTTTTGTGATATTTTCTATCTTTCGTCATTTTTATTATATATCAATACTTTACATTTTAATTAATTTTATTTTTTCTAGCCATCTATATTAGACTATATAGATATAGTAAATAATAAAAAATACTATTACTAGATAAGTAATAAAATTTGTTTATATTATAGAGATTTTCAATAAAATAAATACAGATAACAAGTATGATTTATATATAATAGATTTAAGTTAATAATTTTTTAATCTCTTCTTTAATTATAACATCATTTTTCCATCTATATTTAGAAAAGTAATACTTTAAGTTCTTGTTTTCCTATTATAATAAAAGTTATGACATAATTTTTTTAGTATATATTATTTAATTGTAAATACATATATACATTTGTGTTTTGTCTTATATATAGTGTCTTATACATGGATATAATATTCCAAGTTAATCATGTTTTCTTTTTCAAATTCTACACACATTCAATTTGAAATTTGAAAAGCTTTTGACTTATCAATAATTTTTAATTATCTCTATTGTAATATTTTTTTTTTGGAGAATAGTTTTTTATTTTTTTTTATTTAGCTCAACTACTTTATATACCATTATCCTGACATTATACTATTACTTACACTTTTGACCTGTTGTCTAAAGGAAAGCAAGCATCATTATCAAGTTTACAAGTATAATTTTCACAATTAAAGTATAGAGTAGATTCTATTAAAGCGTTTATTAGTTGAAGATAATAGTATTAATTTTTTCGCGAGATATTATTTTCAACTTATCACAAAAGATATTATCTTTCATAAGGCTTTTATTGACTAATTAAATTTAATACGATAATCTTAGTAAGTTTTATTAAAACATATTTTATTAACTATTTATAAATTTAACATTTAAATTAATTTCAAGACTATAAACGCTCAAAAGTTTTTTGAATGAATTCGAAGCACTTATTAAATTTGTCATATATTTGATAACATTATCATATGGCACTTTATAAATATGACATTACCTAGAGGTATTTCTGTTGGGAAGTATGTCCAAAAATATTACCCTAAATGTAATATTAAGAAATATAAATAAAGAATGATTGGCTAATTCAAGTTTTAAGTTTGAATACACATTAACTTACATAAGGTCTATTAACTTAAGTTGATAGTCTACATGATGAGTAGTACTTCACAGTAAGGTGTAGACTATTGTTACTTAAGCTATAAGTAATAATATGGTTTTGTTTTGTTCTTGGTCGTTTGATGGAGATGGGGATGCCATCAAGTAAATGTCATTATATGGCCGTTCTTGATCGTTCTTTGGTGTCTTCATCAACTTATGTTATACAAGAAATTTGTTTTACAGAAAGTCTAGAAAATGATGCCATGTCATCTGCAAAGATTGCTGAGCAGTGGAGCAATCGCAACAAAAAAATTCAGTGTTGGAACAACCAAACAATGGGTTTGAAATTCCAAATTCTTCTTCTGCTATTTGCTCCAATTCCCTTAATTTATGCTCGGTTGTCAAAGAATCTTCTGTGCAAGTCACCACTTATTCTTCTTGTAGTGGGCAGCAACTTGATCTTCCTATGAATGGACGAATTATTACTGTTTCTGCTGGCGATGCACATTATACAACGAGTTCTATTATTTCTTTCCCAAGTCTTCTAGAGTCGGGGTACCAGGAGCCTCTTGATATTTTGAAATATGCTAATGGAAAACCTTTAGGGGCTGATGATCCTCTTATTGATGATGTTGAACCCATTTATTAAGGGTATCATTTGAAATTGGAAATTAATATACTTAATCCTTCGGCTTTTTTTTTTTGGTTGATTTTCGAAGGCAATCAGTGTAGTGCACTTCAAAGGTTCGTCTATGGTTAGTTTTGCTCCTCCTCCCTCAATGAATCGGTGTAATATTCGTCCCACTCGTAAATATACTAGGTTAAATCATGCTTAGTAGTTTCTCTCGGCTCTTTTTTTCTTGATTTTCTATGAATTATCTGATATGGAATGTATGTGATATCTTTAACCTTGCTTCTCAAACTCGGGGTGAAACGGTTGTGTGCTGATCACAACTTATCTTGTTTGGTTCTTTTAGAGCCTTTGATTAGTTCTTCGAGGTTACGTGATTTTTCTCGGCTGTTTATTTTCTTGTGGCTTCCGGTAATGTTAATTGCAGGTTGGGTTCCTTTGTAAGCAATTTGTGCAAGCTATTCTTATTTTCTATTCTGATCGGCTCTTGCATGTCTCAATAGATATTTAAGGTGATTTGATTTACTTCCCTTTTATTTATACTAAATGTAACTATATCGAGAGAAGAACTTTACAGGCAGATCTTGTAAAGCTTTCTTCTTCTAGTTCTTCTCCTTGAATAGTTGGTAGGATTTTAATGCGGTCTTAGATTTTAGCGATTGCTCAGGTACTGTGCCTTCTCTTTTTTATTGTCACGAGTTTGCTGACATAATTTTTTATTGTGGTCTGTATTGGCCTCTTTTCCTAAGTACTGTTGATGTGAATCGGTTAGACATGCAAGAACATCAAGAAGTTGTGACAAGAGCGAAGGCAAAACAACTAAAGAGTCACAATGATCAAATTGAGCAAGAGAAGTTTCAAGGCTTAAATTTTGATGTCAATTTTGATGTCCAAGACTTTATGGGGATTAAATTTTAATGTCCAAGACTTTATGGGGCAACATCCTAATTTTTGAATAAGTTAGAAATTGAAAATTTACCTTGGTAGATAGTAGGAATCCCTTTTGCCGAAGCTGAAAAATTGCCTCCTACTTTTGGCAATGTGTTGACTAGTGCTCTAGAATAGTCTAAATGCAGTTAAAACATCTTTATTGTCATATCAAGTGTGTTTATAGGTTATATCTATCCTTTGGGCTGAAAATATGAGAGGGAAAAATTCCTATTTTCTCCCTCAAGTCTCTATAAATATGTAGTCTTCCATTTTGAAGAAGTAATCAAGGAATTTTTCAAGACAAAGGTTCTTCTCTTAGTATTTTTAGTTCTTAGCTTAGTTTTTCTATCTTCTTCAAGGGTGAACTTCCTTGGAAAGAAAAATCACTTTGAAGACTTGTTGAAAGTTCCAAGAGCTTCAAGGTTGATCATAAAAAAAAAATTCCTTCATACTAGTTACTACACTCTTGTAGAAAACTAGTCTTGAGGTCTTCTTCTTGTTTCATTGAGGTCTAAGGTTCAAAATATCTTAGGTTACTTGAACTTTGAAGAAAAGATTTTGTTTAAACCTTCTTGAGGTCTTGGATTTGATATATCCAAGGTTGCTTGAAGTTTAACATTTTCAAGTCCTTTCAAAGGCACTTTCTTCTACTTATTACACTTGTTTTGTTTGTTCTCTCCCTCACTTCTTGGACAAAATTTTATGCTCTTGAAGATCATTCCACATCATTTGGTATCAGAGCCACCTTCAAGTAAGTGTTTTTGAGATATCTTACATACAAAAAAAAATAAAAAATACAAGACAAAAAAAAAAAAAAGAGAAAAGAGACAAGATTGTTGGAAAATAGTATCACAAAAATAGAATGCTTGAATGACCTGGAATATGACTAGAACTTTGCAATATTTTTACATGGAGTTATACTAAATTGACCTGGGAAACAAATGAAATAAGTTTCATCTAATTTGGACTTCATTTGATATCTCAAAATAGTCAAAACTTGAAGGTGTACCTGGCTTTTCCGTAGACAAAAAAGTACTGAAATGATCTGAGCATATCTTCCTTTTTACTAATCCTTTTTCTTTGATTCTTGAGCCTAAACTCAACAATTTTGAGTGAGGATTCTTTATAGACAAACCTCATTCAATTTAGACTTGTGGTTAAATACCAGTTTTCCAAACAAGCCGAGTATGTCATCTAATCTACTTGTTGGAAACTTTTGTTGTGTATTCTTTTGTGTTCTTGAAGTGTCCTAGCATTGTGTTTGTATTTGTGGTCAAATTTCTTTCCTTTTTCAGTACTTATTTCCTCATTTGGTCAATCCATCATTATTGACTCAAATGCTCTTGGAAATGTTGTTGAACTTCCTTAAAATGAATGGATGACTCAATATCATTTTCCTTGCATCTCATATTTCTCAACTAGTTTTTGTTTGTGATTTTTTTTTTTATTTTGGCTGTTTTAAACTTGAGTAGAGGTGTATAAATCTTTGTTAAGAACCCATAGAACTCTTTGAGACTTGAACCTTTAGAAAAAGGCAGGAGTTGTGAGAATATCCTCAAAAAAAAAAAAAAAAAAAGGCCAAAGAGAGTTAAACAAGAGAGTTTTGTGAGGTAAGCACTACCAAGATGTCAACCCAAGCTCAAGCACCAACTCCTTTTGGAGAAGAGTCTAGCAACTCCTAACATGATGACCCTTTAAGGCTCATAATGCAAGAGTTACAATCCCTAAGAGATGAGATGAGGGATATTAGAAGGGATGTCACTAATCTCTCGAATCAACAAAGGGAGGTTAGTCCTCATGGTAGTCTCAATGTTACTACCCCAAGGAGCAATGGACTACTCAATTGCTCTAGGACAATCGAGTTCCACCAACCTCTACATTTTGATGAAGAACTTTATCCACCTCCTTACGGTGGTAGAAGAGGCAGTTTTGGAGGAAAAGGCATGCCTAGACACTTTGAAGAAGTTCCAAGGCCACAAGCTAGGCATGGAGAACCATTATATGATGATCATGAACATGTTCCATTTGTTGCAAACCGTGGAAGAGACCAAGGTGACCAAACCTTGGACCGAATGAAGCGGAAGCTCCCTAGTTTTAAGGGTGAGAATGACCCTAACATTTTCTTAGATTGGGAGAGGCAAGTAGAAAACATGTTTATGTTGAAAAATTGTAACGAGTTCTTAAAAGCTAGACTTGTAATAGCCGAATTTTCCAGCTATGCTTTATATTGGTGGGAAAGGGTAGTAAACCAAAGAGTTAGAAGTGGTAGACCACCGGTTGATACTTGGAGAGAGTTAAAAGCTTTGATGAGAGAAAGATTTGTGCCCGAGCACTACTATAGAGAGCTTCATTATAAGCTCATGAATTTAAAACAAGGTGCAAAAAGTGTAGCAGAGTATAGACAAGAGCTTGAGCTCTACATCTTGAGGTTGAACTTGGAAGAAGACAAGAATGCTTCAATGGCTAGGTTCCTTAGTGGTCTCAATAGGGAGATAGCCAACCAACTTGAGTTGTATCCACATACAACTTATGAAGACATATGCCACCTTGCCAACAAGATCGAATCACAAAGGAAAAGGAGTGGGATGATGCGATCCTCATTTCCCAACCAAAGACAAGTTGCAACAACAAAACCACCTACTTCCAACTTCAAGCCATGGCAAAAAAAGGAGGAGGCTCCTAGAGGTACTTTCCAACCTCCAACCAAACCAAAGATAGAAGAGAGAGGTAAAATTATTTCTAACCCTTCAAAGTGCTTTAAATGTAATGGTATAGGACATTATGCAAGTAGTTGTCCGACAAAGAGAGCTTTGATCTTTAGGGAGGATTTGAATGGTTGGATTGAGAAGGAGGAGGATGAAAGTAGCGAATGTGTTGAGGGTGAAGAAAATGGTGAGGATGATGAACATGTTGGTTTGAATCCTTTAGGAAGTGATGACAATGTCTTGAGCTTAGTTACCATAAGAGCACTAAGCGCTCAAACTTTTGATGATAACATGATTGAACAAAGAGAAAACATCTTCCATTCTAAATGTAAAGTTCAGGGAATGATTGTCAACCTTATCATTGATAGTGGTAGTTGTGTAAATGTGGCTAGTGCTTATCTTGTTGAGAAGTTGAAACTACCTACTACAAAACATGATAAACCCTACAAACTCCATTGGCTAAATGATAGTGGAGAAATTAAAGTGTTGAGACAAGTAGTGGTACCAATAGAAATGGGAGCTTACAAAGATGAGATACTATGTGATGTGGTGCCCATGCAAGCATGCCATCTTCTCTTGGGAAGACCTTGGCAATTCGATAGAAAGTCCCTCCACAATGGGGAGAAGAATACTTATTCTTTTGTGAATGATGGGAGAACATTCACTATGAATCCTCTTACACCTCAACAGGTGAGAGATGAACAAAAAAAGATGAGGGAGAAAGAGAGGGCCGAAAGTGAGCTCAAAAGGAAAAAAATTGGGGAGGGAAAGAAAATTGAGGAAAAAGAAAAGAGTGAAGAAAGAGTGATGAAAAACAAGAGTGAAAAGAAAAAGAGTGACAAAAAAAAAGAGAGTGAGATGAAAGAAAAGAATTGTTTCTTTGCAAAACCTAGTGAGGTGATTGAAGCAATTGAAAGAAAAGAAGTGGTATTGCTCTTGTGTTGTAGGGAATCTTTTACTTCATCTAAAGAACACTCACCCTCTTTTTTAAGTGAAATTTTGCAGGTTATTGAAGATTACAAAGACGTATTTCCAGATGAGATGCCCGGAGATCTTCCACCAATTAGAGGAATCGAACACCAAATCGATTTTGTCCCCGGGGCGGTCTTGCCAAACCGACCGGCCTATAGGAGTCCACCGGAAGGGACTAAGGAGCTAAAAAGGCAAGTTGAGGATCTAATTTCAAAAGGGTATGTGCGTGAGTCCATGAGTCCTTGTGCGGTTCCGGTTTTGCTTGTTCCAAAAAAAGATGGTACATGAAGAATGTGTATAGATTGTAGAGCCATAAACAACATTACTATTAAGTATAGGCATCCCATACCTAGACTTGATGATTTACTTGATGAGTTGCATGGTTCTAATCTTTTCTCTAAAATTGACTTGAAATCCGGATACCATCAAATTAGGATGAGAGAAGGGGATGAGTGGAAAACCGCTTTTAAGACTAACTTTGGTTTGTATGAATGGATGGTTATGCCCTTGATCGGGATTTTCTAACTAAGTTTTAAACCCAATACTCGCAAGTGCACAAGATCAATGTAATACGGAAGTATAAGGGTATCGAACCACAGAGAAAGGCTTAACTACTAAAATTATAATCTTCCTAAATTAATTTTATAAAAAGAAGAATGAGATTTTATTATTATTCCTAAATTAATTAAAACTAATGAATAAAATAAATAAACTAAAACTAACAGGAGATTAACCAAAGAAGATGATTTAGAACCTTGAATCCACCACTAACCTATATAACAATGATTTGATTTTATTTAGGAGAAAATATTAAATTTTTATGTGGTGATCTAGGCTACAAGCTTTGATTCACTAAAGAAATATATTGTGTTTAAATGCATGACATAATCCATCTAACCATTAGCATGACTTATTCATTCCTATGACATAAATCATCTAAAATTAGCATGAACTATTCAATTCTAAAACCCACAATATACTTACAAAAATCACATATTTCTCATACCCAAGACTACAAGAATTAAGCATGGATAAAAATATCAATTAACCCAAATAATTATTCTACAAGAACAATCACAAAGAATTAATTGCATCAAACCAACAACATCCCAAGATACGCAATCACATAAATAATATAATAAATCTCCAAAAATAAAATAAACCAAAGTCACATGGCTAGGGTTTCATCAAGATTCTAAAAATAAATTTAGTTCATGACTAAAGGGACCGAAGGAACCAATTTCTTGGAGTAGATCATGGCTTTCTTCTTCTCCAATTGAAAGTCACTGCAGCTCTTTTCTTTTTTTTCTCCTCCCCTCTCTTCTTGTGTGGCTCTTCTATATATAGACAAAAGAGAAGCAAAATCCTAATCCTTAAAGGATTCAAATACTGCAGCTTCCCTTTACCAAATTTAATATGGAATCTTTATTTTCCATTCTTTTTTAGAAATCTGCACAAAGATAAATAAAATAAATTAAATATAATAATTATGACTAATAAATAAATAAAATATTTTCACAGGCTAATAATTAAAACTTAAGGTGCTTATTTGTACTAAAAATCGACTCTATCAGCCCTTTGGATTAACTAATGCTACTAGTACATTTATGAGATTAATGAATCATGTGTTGAGGAATTTTATTGGGAATTTTGTTGTTGTATACTTTGATGATATTTTGGTCTATAGCAAAACATATGAAATGCATGTTGAACATCTTAGGGAAGTACTAAATGTCTTGAGAATTGAAAAACTTTTTGCTAACCTTGACAAATGTGAGTTTTATTTGGAGAAAGTTACATTTCTAGGTTATGTGGTAAGCTCACAAGGACTTCAAGTAGATGAAGGTAAGGTCCAAGCAATTAAAGAATGGCCAACACCAAGAAACGCATCGGAAGTGAGAAGTTTCCATGGCCTAGCAAGTTTCTATAGGCGGTTCATCAAAAATTTCAGCACACTTGCTAGCCCTTTGACCGATGTGATCAAGAAAATCGAAGGATTTAAGTGTGAAACAAAACAAGAACAAGCATTTCAATTGTTGAAGGAAAAGTTGTGTAGTGCACCCCTTTGTCACTACCAAACTTTGAGAAAACTTTTGAGGTGGAGTGTGATGCATCCGGCATTGGTATAGGTTGTGTACTTATGCAAGATGGGAAGCCCTTAGCCTATTTTAGTGAAAAACTTAATGGGGCAGCCGTGAGGTACTCAACTTATGACAAGGAGAGCTTTATGCTTTAATAAGAACATTAAAGCATTGGCAACACTACCTATAGCCAAAGGAGTTTGTTGTGCACACTGATCATGAGGCTTTGAAGTTTCTCAAGGGCCAACATAAACTCAATAAGAGACATGCAAGATGGATGGAGTTCATTGAAACATTCCCATATGTCATCCATTACAAGAAAGGTAAGGAGAATGTGGTGACCGATGCAATATCTAGAAGGTATACTCTCTTATCCACCCTTCAAACAAAAATTTTGGGTTTCGAAATGCGTAAAGAAATGTATTCTAGTGATCATTACTTTAAGGAAATTTTTGAGAAATGCTAGTTAGCACCTTTCGGAAAATATTTTTCGCATGAAGGATCTCTTTATTGTGAAGGTAGATTGTGCATACCATCTTGTTCTACTAGAATTCTACTTGTCAAAGAAGCACATTGTGGGGGTTTAATGGGACATTTTGGTGTCACTAAAACCTATGAAATTCTTCATGAACATTTTTCTTGGCCACATTTAAAAAGAAATGTAGAAAGATTTGTAGGAAGTTGTATTGAATGCAAGAAAGCTAAATCTAGAACTCTTCCACATGGACTTTACACACCATTAGATGTTCCTAAAGAACCTTGGGTTGATATTTCTATGGATTTTATTCTTGGTTTACCTAGGACTTCTAGAGGTATGGATTCTATTTTCGTTGTTGTGGATAGGTTCTCTAAAATGGCACACTTTATTCCTTGTAGGAAATCCGATGATGCTAGGCATGTAGCTAGCTTGTTCTTTACTTGGATAGTTAGATTCCATGGAATTCCAAGGTCTATTGTGTCTGATAGGGATACCAAATTCTTGAGCCATTTTTGGAGAGTTCTTTGGAAGAAGCTTGGTACTAACTTGTTTTATTCTACAGCTTGCCATCCACAAACGGGATGGAGAAACCGAGGTGGTAAATAGAACAATTGGCCAACTTCTAAGGGCTATTTTGAAGAAGAAATTGAGGCAATGGGAGGATTGTTTGCCACAAATTGAATTTGCTTATAATAAGGCACCTCACTCTACTACTTCTCATTCTCCATTTCAAGTTGTTTATGGTTTTAACCCTCTAACTCCCTTTGATTTGGTTCCTTTGCCTATAGATCAAGCATTAAGCAAGGATGCAAGCAAGAAGGTTGATTTTGTGAAAGCAATTCATTCAAAGGTCCATGAAGCCATTGTCAACTCCAACAAAAAGCTTGTAGAGAAAAGAAATGTGGGAAGAAGAAAAGTAGTATTCAAACCCGGTGATTGGGTTTGGGTGCATTTTAGAAAGGAAAGGTTTCCCCAGCAAAGAAAGTCTAAGCTTGATGATAGGGGAGATGGGCCACTTCAAATCCTTGAGAAAATTAATGACAATGCCTATAAAGTTGATCTTCCAGGACATTATAATGTTAGTGCCACTTTTAATGTTTCCGATCTCTCTCTATTTGATATAGGTGTTGGAGATTCGAGGACGAATCCTTTTCAAGAGGGGGAGGATAATGTGAATTCGTTAGACATGCAAGAACATCAAGGAGCTGTGACAAGAGCGAAGGCAAAACAACTAAAGAGTCACAAGGATCAAATTGAGCAAGAGAAGTTTCAAGGCTTAAATTTTGATGTCAATTTTGATGTCCAAGACTTTATGGGGATTAAATTTTGATGTCCAAGACTTTATGGGGCAACATCCTAATTTTTGAATAAGTTAGAAATTGAAAATTTACCTTGGTAGATAGTAGGAATCCCTTTTGCCGAAGCTGAAAAATTGCCTCCTACTTTTGGCAATGTGTTGACTAGTGCTCTAGAATAGTCTAAATGCAATTAAAACATCTCTATTGTCTTATCAAGTGTATTTATAGGTTATATCTATCATTTGGGCTGAAAATATGAGAGGGAAAAATTCCTATTTTCTCCCTCAAGTCTCTATAAATATGTAGTATTCCATTTTGAAGAAGTAATCAAGGAATTTTTCAAGACAAAGGTTCTTCTCTTAGTATTCTTAGTTCTTAGTTTAGTTTTTCTATCTTCTTCAAGGGTGAACTTCCTTGGAATGAAAAATCACTTTGAAGACTTGTTGAACGTTCCAAGAGCTTCAAGGTTGATCATAAAAAAAAATTCCTTCATACTAGTTACTACACTCTTGTAGAAAACTAGTCTTGAGGTCTTCTTCTTGTTTCATTGAGGTGTAAGGTTCAAAATACCTTAGGTTGCTTGAACTTTGAAGAAAAGATTTTGTTTAAACCTTCTTGAGGTCTTGGATTTGATATATCCAAGGTTGCTTGAAGTTTAACATTTTCAAGTCCTTTCAAAGGCACTTTCTTCTACTTATTACACTTGTTTTGTTTGTTCTCTCCCTCACTTCTTGGACAAAATCTTATGCTCTTGAAGATTATTCCACATCAACTGTTCCTCCAATTTTGAAATGGTTGGATCGTTATCTTGTTAATCATGCCTGGGACACTTTCTTTTGATCTACCAACACTGAGCACTTGCATCGCTCTTTATCAGACCACGCCCCCTCACTCTTGATTTCTACAAATCAAACTGGTCCCCGTTCTTCTGGTTTTCATTCTTGGAATATGTGGTTATCCCATAGTGGTTTTGATATAGCAGGGGAGGCAGAGATGGAGAAACACTTCAAGGAAGCGTTTACAAGAACTCGGGCCAAGAAACAAGTCGGTGAATTAAGTGCCTTGGTGGAAAGGGCTACAAGGGATTGACTTTGGAAGAAATGAGAGCTTAGAGGAAGAATTGAAGGCTTCCAAGATGTTTTTAGTTCATACAATTACTATAGGAAACCAAAGCCTTCAAGTTGTTGGGCGAAATTCCCCTAAGGAAGAGAAAGGCATAGAACCACCGGATCTGATTCTCTAGAACAAGGGATCCAATGGGTTGCTAGTTGAGGCTAGGCAAGTGATGTACAACCAGCATCGGTTATTGTCTGGACAAAATTTGCAAGCATGCAGTTCAAAATCGGCTCTAGATCCTTCTCACATTCGTCAGTTGTGGGCTAAAGGTGGTTACTTGAGAGTGACGTTAGAAAATAAGTTTAGAAAGAAAAAGCATGTAACTTAATAAAAAAAAAACATTTCTATCTTATTATTATCAAATAAACATATGTCAAAATTTTCAATAAAATGCATAACCGCCAAAAAAAAAAAAAAAAAAAAGGAATCTTAGAGAAAAAGTAAAACACACGATAGGTTTAATGCATGAAATCGAGCATATGATGTTAAAGTGAGAGAAACAATCTCAAAACTTTTAAATTCCACATTTCAAACAATTAGTCTTTTTGTTCGATTACAATTTAATACATACTTTTTCTAGTATCAAACTTCTTTAATTCTACCATACGATGAATGTGGCAACCTTTTTTGGAAGCTATTTTATACTCGAAATTACCAGATAAAAGTAACGTCTAGAATGTGGATTGTAGAATTTCTTAATACAATCAACAACTTTCTTTGTCTAAACATTTAAGGAAGTACTTTTTCTGGTAAAGTATAAACCTACATCTATTATCGCTAATTAAATATGCTTTTGAACATGTGTATTCATGTCTTTATTTATGAAAGCGTTTTCCTTAAAACCTTGATATGCTAATTAAATGCGTTTCTTTTTTTTTTTTTAGAAACAAATAACCAAAATTGTATGAAATGTAAATTAAATGAATCAGAGTAGGTGGTATTATGTATATAAAAACACATTCCATCCAAAACTCATAATTAATACCACACATACTTTTGTGAAAACATGTAGTAATATATACATATATATATATATAAAAATTTTTATAATTATCTTGAAGTCACTAAAACATCCATGACATACCCCCTCTCCAAATAAAAACAAATATTAGGGAAATTTTGTCCCAAATTAAAAGTCATATTTTGTTCTATTGCAAGCAATTAACCATAATATTATCATATGACGAGTAATCAGGTATCATAATCCGGAAGCCTACTTCTAGATTTAAGTGGCATCCTCCCCACCAAGTCAAGTCAAGTCAATGGGGGCTCCTTGGTCTATCCCGATAAAACTGACATTAGAGTGGCGGCACACTATAACCATGGAAGAGTTCTAACAGTTTTAACTAATATACGAAATGTGCTTCTGTCATTGTAATGGAGGCACATGCAGTCCGATAAGGAATATGGTTAGGTCAATAGTATGGTATACTTTCAATTATTATCGAAAAAATAACCAATATGTTTTTTGTATAATGAACTTGTGAGCAATTAATTTTTCTCGACAGATAATTTCATCATATTTATCCGATCTCTTATCTTAGCAAATCCTAATATAACTTCTGTATGACATGTTAATAAGAAAATCAATACTGTTGCACATAACTTGTTTGACACTAACACCATTTCATCTATCCATCAACTTCGATTTCAAGATATCTCCGATGAGCTCAACCTCATTGTAATTTCCGATCTAAGCTCATATATATTTCAAGAATTTTTTTTCTTTAATTTTTAAAACCATTATATTAGCATGGGTGATGCGCAGGGTCCCCCACTCCAACGCACCCCGCCCCGCCATACCCTCACAGGCTCACACTCACAGGACCTGTGTCATCCAGTGCGTGTTCAACCGTATCAATCCGTCAAACCTTGTCCTTTCCTTTATAACCCTAAAGTCTCCATCTTTCTGACTTCTTTCTCTCTCTTAAAACCCTCTCCTTCTCTTTCTCTCTCTTGTCTCCTCACTTCACTGCAACCACACCCCCGTACCGCCACCTCGAATGCCAGCTCCCGGAACGGTGACGTTTGCGTAGCTTACCTTTCTGTGAGAGCCGCTGACACTTCACTGAACAAGTGAAGCTATAGAATTTCTGGCTTTTCTTTTTCCGTTTTTTTTCCATTTTTATTTTGGGAATTTTCTTTTCTCGGAATGGTGATGGCGGAAAATGAGGGAAGCGGAGATGATCAGAAGGAGGTGCCCGCACCACCTTTGAAGTCTCCGTGGAAGACGACGGCGGGGCTCCCGGCTGGCGGAGCTGTTGACGGTTCTGCTGCGTCTGATTCTGACACTTGGCCGGCGCTTTCAGACGCACAGCAGCGGCAGAAGAGCAACTTGGCTGATTCTCGCTCTTCCAGGTCTCCGCCACCAGCGGCTGCTGCTTCGGCGGTAGCGGCAGCGGCAGCGGCAGCGGTGCCGGCTGCTGATAGTTCACCACAGGAAGCTGCGCGGGTATGATTAATCACTTTACCTTTCTAGTTGGGTTTCTGTTCCAAACTGAAGAATGTAGTCTCTGCCAAATTGTGCATGAAGTTGATTTTCTGTATTTTATATTCTGGAGTATAATCTGAAAGATGCAGAATTGGAATCTTTCAAGAGAGAATTTTAATGCTAGTACAGGTTAGTAGAAAAAAAGCACAGTCACGTGCACAATCAGAAACAGAAAGATGTTTCACGTGTACACATGACCAGATATTTTCAAGCTTCAAAATTTTGGGAAAGATCAACGGAAAAACAATCAGTTCTAAGAGAAGGAATGCAATTGCTTTTAGTTTAGAAATGATGCAGATTTTTATTGTTAATTTAATTGAATTTACACGATTAAATTACGCAAATTAAAAGAAATGTAATAGTTGGATATTGATCGGCAAAAATACAATTGGATTGTATAGGTTTTGTTACAAACTTTGTTTGCATGTATAAATTTTGTGGCTGTGTGTACACATTCACATCCAAATTTGAGCTATTAAAAATTCTCAAGAAGTGTCAAAATGAAGGGCAAGAACTTGCTACTAATGGGTTCAAATGTCTGAAGAATGTGTGTTGTGTTTTTTGCTATCTTTTTCCTTTTCTCCATGCAAGCCTATTTATGTAAATTGTTCCACGTGTTTTACTTAAATTGTTGACAGATACAGATATTAGACGCTCAATCGTCATTCTCATTGGTCTCTATGCTTTTTTCTTTATGTTCTTCCAGGGATCAGCTAAGCAACAAAAGTCAAACATGCGTCCTAACATCAAGGCTTCACATAGATCCCAGGGGATTCGTCAACCAAAAACAGGGCCTAAGCCTTACCCAAACAGTGTGCCGCATATTCCTGTACCCTTGCCTTATCATCAACCAACTATTCCACCAGTTTTTCATACCATGGTACCTGTGCCGCACATTCCCGTTCCTGGATATATTTATCAGGCGCCTCCTGGTCCTTTTCCTGGTCCTGACCCTCATTTGCTGAAGCCTGTTTATGATGCTCCTGTGCGAACATTTACACAGTCAGTAGATGGTAGCTTTCAGCCTCATCCAAGGTCTGATCACAGCACTTTTGCCGCTAATTCTTCGAAAAGAAGACCTGAGATGCGAGAACGATGTTTCCAGTTTAATCCTGCACGACCAAGTCAGCAACCACTTGGTTCTAAGGACAATATTCGCCCCCAACAACCTATGGGGCCAAGACCCTTCATAAGGCCTCCATTTTTTCCAACTTCAGGCTTTGTTGATGGATCAAATTTTCCTTGTAATTCTTTGTGTGACTTAAGTTGTCTAAATGATAAATTAATTTCACTGATCTTAGTTTAAACTGTCTACTCCATCTTCTCCGTAAAAGTAAACACAAAAAAGGGTCTCCTCAATCTCTTCATCCTCTATAGACTGTGCAGTTGTTAACCCCTCCTTTTTTGGTTATTTGCTGAAATTCTCTAATATTGTGATGTATGACAGGTCCACCGGGTGCCATATATTATTTCCATTCTGGTCCTCCAGGTTCTGTTAGAGTCCCTTATCCATCCATCGTTGTTCCCCATCCTTTGAACCCTGGTGCTTCTGTGCTACCTCCGGCAACCGCAGCTCTGAGAGCTAATATCGTAAAGCAAATTGAATATTACTTCAGGTGAAGTACGGGAAAGATTTTATGTGCTTAATGTTTCTTGATCCTTTTGCTTTACTATGGTGATTGAATTAATTCTGATTTGCTATTGTTATACCTTCATATCAGTTCTCTTGATATTGATGTGCAAGTTTCAGATACGTGGCTTTTCTTGATTAAGGGTTTTTTTTTTTTTTAATTTTAGAAGTTTAGTTGGAAATCACTTTATTGTTGCTAGTGACATTTTACGGTACTTCATGCCAATGGGTTTGATTTTTTATTAGATAATTTTCAGGAAATCGAATTGTACATTTTTTCTCTGAATATTCAATATGGAACAACTAGGAACCCTCGTCTGTTCCTAAGGCTTTTGAGGTGTAGGTGTTCAAATAATGTGGACTGGTGGACTATGAGAAACCAAGATGTCTAGGTTTTAACCCCCTCATTCTTTTACCGTGACAGTGATGAGAATCTCCAAAATGATCACTACTTGCTTTCCTTGATGGATGAGAATGGTTGGGTTCCTATTTCCGCCATTGCTGACTTTAAAAGGGTATGTTCTGTAAACCAATATGATGCATGTGATATGCTGTTTAATTGTTTATGTTGGCTTAGATGAAAGTTAAACTTATATTTATTTATTTTTTAAATTTATAATAGTCTTTCCCTGATTTTGGGTTTTAGGTTAAAAAGATGAGCTCGGACATACCGTTTATCCTGGACGCATTGCTGTCATCAATTACCATTGAAGTTCAGGTAGTAGTCACAACTTTCCTAATTTCTAGTTTATCTCCGTGAGATTCTTCTTCTACCTTCACTCACCCTGCTCCCCATCTTCTTATTTCTTGGATTGAATAACCTTGGATTTTCTGTAGTGTGACAAGGTGAGGAGACGTGATGAATGGTCGAAGTGGGTTAATCATAAATCACCTTCTACAATGCCTTCTGCACCTAAAAACCGTCTTGATTGTAGTGCTTCGAGTCCAAGCATCGAGTTGAATGATAGAAAAGAGGAAAAGAATGAAGGTATGAGAAGGTTTTGCATTAGTGATGATGGTGCAGTGGACAAATCATTAGGCAATGACATTGGAACTGGGTTTGCTACTAATGACCAAGAGAAGATATCACTTAATTTGCCTTCTGAACTAGAGCATCAGGAATCCTCTGCAAGAAATGATCTTTCAAGTTCAGGATTGGATTCTCAATCAAGTAAGGAATGCGGTGGCCTTGGTCCCAAGAAGGACTTAATTAAAAAAGCCTATTCAAAAGGAACCCAGTTAGAAAAGTCCAATGTTCATGAAGGCCATAAAAATAGAAAGAGATGTTTGCATGCACCTTCCGCAGTTGATGGGTTGGAAGACTTAACAAATGATTTTTCAAATACTTTTTTGCTGGACGAGGAGCTAGAACTTGAGCACAAAACAGTTAGTGGGAAGCATCCGTCCACCGCAGGAAGGTATTGTTTGCTTTTAGCTAATGTTAAATCAACAATGACTTGGCTGTACTTTCTTCTCATCCTCTTTTAATCTGTTTCCGTATGATTCCATAACTTGTCTTCATCAATAGGGATGTTGCAGGTTCCATGGTCTCCTGCCAATCATTTTTCTTGTATTTCTTGTCTAAACTATGCTGCATGTATATTTATGGCTGTATCTGCTTAGTGTTGTATGTGTACATTTTACATGAATCTGGCATACATGAACAAATGGTTCTTTCCAGGTTGCAAATTGCTGAAATTTAAAAGAATCTGTTGCAGTTGACTACTCAATAGAATTGAATATTCAATAGAATTGAATATTGTTCGTTCTTTTGTTTTAACTTCGGGTTTCAACGCCATTCATCCTAAGAAATATATTTCTTACGTATCCAGAAATGTTAATCTGCTTGTGTCTGTGTCCGTCTGTAGACAGTTCTTTGATTTTACTCATTATTTTGTTTTTCTTATTTCATTCTTGCTTATGAAATTTGATGTGCATTTTGCTATCATATTTGAAGGCTTGATCAACTGACTGCCTGCAGGGTTGACGATGATGATGATGAGATGGTTGTCAATGATCAGGCTGTGGAAAGGCTTGTAATTGTGACTCAGGTAAGAATAATGAGCACAATGTTCTCTGTTTATATAGCTTCTTGATTTTCTCGGACTTCCTCATCTCCTCTGGGAGGGTATAAGTTTCAGTCACTGTTCTTACTCTTTGAATTCTACCAACTCGTAAATTTTTGCATTCTGTTTCTTTTATCCATGGTCCCTCTTTCAGTCTCTCTACAGTTATTCTTTACTCTCTTGTGAGGACCCCACTCCTAGCATTATATAACATATTTCATCTTAAGTAGTTGTTTAGATAATGTAGCTATAA
This sequence comes from Catharanthus roseus, assembly GCA_028651295.1. Classification (NCBI taxonomy): domain Eukaryota; kingdom Viridiplantae; phylum Streptophyta; class Magnoliopsida; order Gentianales; family Apocynaceae; genus Catharanthus; species Catharanthus roseus. Next base: position 3,116,760 of record JAPQWS010000001.1, on the reverse strand, counting down.
ATTTATCAAGAAATTTGGAAGTATTCTTTTGAGCTTCAGGGCATTGACAATCTTTTTTCCTGGAAAATCTCCTATAGATCAGGACTTTGGAATGGAGTATCACTAGTCTTATGTTAGTTGAGCATTTATAATAGGTGATTTCTTGTAATAAATGATATAGTGTTTATTTGTTTTGTTTGAATGTTTTTTCTCCTTTCTTGCTATATAGGATTGGTTTGCATATCTATCTTGAAATCTGGTGGTTGTGCTATCTTTTGTTTTATTTTCTTGAAGGAAACTCGTAGGGCTGATGGATCTGGAACTGTGGGAAAAGGGTCAAATTCCATGTCCAGTGAGCTTGCTTCTGCTATAAATGAGGGCCTCTATTTTTATGAGCAGGTTGGTGGAGATTCGGTTTCTTTCCCCCTCTATCTGTCTCTTTTAATTAATGCTGAATAATCCTATGATTACTTGCCTTTTTAGGAACTAAGATCCAGGAGATCTAGACGCAGGAATAACATCCCTAGTAATGAAAGCAGGGATGAGAATTCCAAGTCTTCTACTGCAGCTTCCCCATCGTCAAAATCAAGGGGCAGCAATCATCCCTCTGGAAACAGCGGCAGTGAAGTGACAGGAAGTTCTAGTTCTCGAAGGAAACAAAACAAAGGATATCCCAAGCAGCATACAAGTCATAAGCAGCGGCTATTCCCCAGCACCCTCCGAAATCATGGAAGTGGACGAAACTCTGTAGGCTTCATATCTGAGAGTCCTCCAAGTGATTCTGTTGGATTTTTCTTTGGTTCTACACCTCCTGACAATCATGGGTGAGTGGTCAAAGATGTTATTTACATCCTTTATTCATTCTGATATTAAACTTGTTTTGACTAGGGCAATTCTAGAAATTGGGCAACTAATCTTATAAGGATTTCAGGTTTTCTTATACATGCTGATTAAGGTTGAGAGCTTAATGCTTGTTGTACTTCTGTTGTACATTATGGTTTTGATGAAACAGAATTCATATTTCTAGCCCCAGACTTTCCAAGTTGAGTGCTTCTCCTCATGGAATCCTTTCCAGTGGAAGTCCGCCGGTAGGTTCGGTGCCAAAATCATTTCCTTCTTTTCAGCATCCAAGTCATCAACTTCTGGAGGAAAATGGTTTCAAACAGCAGCTGTAAGTCAGTCTCTTGTCTCTTGTTACACATGGTTGATCCAATTGCGTGTCCCAGTGTAAGCTTCTATGGTTTTTCTTGGTTTTATAATTTTGTGCTGTTTGTTTTCTATGCAGGTATAGGAAGTATCATAAACGATGTCTTAGTGAACGAAAGAAACTGGGAATTGGCTGCAGTGAGGTGCATATAATGCTCTTTCTTACAAGAATGTTTTATAATTATTTATAATATTTTCTTGGGAACTAATCTGCAGATATCAGATTACTTTTCATTGTTTGAGTAGTCTAATAGTCTTGCATATTTGTGAGCATCAATAGTATTCCTTGTATGTTATATCAACTAGCCTCATGACCCATGCAATGCATGGGATTTGTGTGTTATAAGAACGATCTTCAATAAACAAAAAGTTACGAATTTTGCTTTGAACTTATAATTTTTGTTTTCATAAATTACAAGATCAATAATCATATTTGTATTGAGAGTTAAATGATCAAATTTTTTCTAAAAGTTAGGTATTAATTGTTAACTTTTCAAATTTTGGTAATTACGATAGATCAACACGTGTTAAGTGACTTTATAGGTGATGAACTTAATCCTGGTGCTTCCGCAAGGCTACAAATCCTTTTTTAAAAATGCATATAATTTCAATAGACTTAGCATTAGGAAATTTATGTTTGGGATATTGATTCTGTTATATTTTGCTTCCCCTTCTGTGCACGTGCGCATGCATTCATATGCACACAGTAAATGCAGACACAACATTTGTCTAAAGCAAGGTATAGTACATTTTAGCCACATTAAATTGCTAAATTGACTAGTCTCCCAAGTTTAATGGTGCATTTGGATTGGATTTAAAATCCAAAATCCTTTTATTTTTCTTCTTTGGACCCACATCTTCTCTCACAAACAATCCACCTTTTATGCAACCCAACAAAAAATCTCTACTTTTTTCAAATAAAATTCCAATCCAAATGCACCCTACACTTCTAGCTTTTAATTGTTGACGTAAACAAATAATTCTTGGATGCATGTCCGAGAACTTTGGAAATGTAATTGGTGTCAAACATGGATACATGACGTTCGGTGTCCACACTGTCTAGATTGGGGTGGGTCATGGCTTGCAAACATTTATTTGCATGTCCACAGTGCATTCGTGCAGAAGTGTGAATATGAGGGAGAAGTATCTTCTAATTGTTATGAATAACCCTGTGGTTGACTGTAGCAATAGCCCACTCACTTTATTGCCGGACCGTTACGTTACTATATGAAGTCATGAGTTCTTGGATGACATGTTCTAACTTAAGATGTTGCTACAATTTTGATTAACTGCAATAGTTATTTGTTGATGCATGCGTTGACTCCTCCATCAACTTGGTTTCTGTGATCCTTTTGCAATGTGCTCAGCGGAAAGGTTTTAATGTTTTGGTTTTATTCGTAATTTGTTTTGATTCTTCTGTTTCTTTGGTTTCCAGTAATTTGGGCTTTGATTCAATTACTACATGTATTTCATTACATGCTCATCTATTATCTCTATCATGCATGTAAATATTTTCATGTCTTATTACTCTTTACCTTTTGTTAGAATGTAATTATGTGCATGGTGCAATTTCTAAAAGTAGATTATCTTGCAGGAAATGAATACACTCTACAGGTTTTGGTCATACTTTTTGAGGAATATGTTTATAACTTCTATGTATAATGAATTCCGGAGATTGGCCCTTGAAGATGCTGCTGCTAATTATAATTATGGACTGGAATGCCTATTTAGGTTTTTCAGGTATGACATCACAATCTGTGTTGGAAATTTAGACATTGGTTGGTTTACCGCATTGTATACTGTTTTTCCCCTTAAAATTTGTATGTAATGTTGGTTTGTCCTATCTCATTTAGCTCCAGTTACCTCCAAATTAATGTTAGTCACCTTTTTCTTGTTCCAGTTATGGTTTGGAGAAGGATTTCAGAGAGGACCTGTACAAGGATTTCGAACAGCTGACACTTGACTTCTACAATAAAGGCAGTCTTTATGGCCTTGAAAAATACTGGTACTCTTTTCTGTTACTCACAAATGTTGACATGAATTCGATTGAAAGTCTATATTGTCTCATTTTTTCTTTCTTAGATGGCAAGGGAAATTGGCATTTTGTTTCCTTTTTTGCCACTTTCTTTTCATTATTCTACTATAAAATGGTTCATCTAGTTGAAAAAGGAATCATATTTGTTGGACTATTTTCATTTCTTTTCTATCTATGATGATGGTGGGGGAAAGAAAAGTCTTGGTGATACTTGATCTGTTGAAAAGGGAGAATGGGAGAAAAGGGTGTCAGTAAATCAATGCATGCAGGACAGTTTGAGCAAACTGTCTGTCAGGATGTGACTGGAACGGAACCATAACTAGTCAGTTTTATGTCATCAATTGGATTAATATAATAGGACTCTCATAATTTTTGGCAGTTGTCCATGGACGAATTCCACTACCGTGGAAGAAAGGGTGTCAGTAAATCAATACATGCAGGACAGTTTGAGCAAACTGTCTGTCGAGATGTGACTGGAATGGAACCATAACTAGTCAGTTTTATCTCATCATTTGGATTAATATAATAGGACTCCCATAATTTGGTCGGGGTCCTTGGATAAATTATAGTACCGCTGTCCATAATTGTCGCTGTTTGAGCTTTTTTCCGATAAAAATTATCGGTCATTTTATAAAATCAAGAAGGTATTTATTAGTGTTTAATAGTTTAACTTTTAACTTTATTACTCAACTAACCACTACATTATTAGATAAAATTTTACAAGCTGGTAAACTATGTCGGATGCTGACATTTATCAAATTCCAAAGAACTTAGATGTCTATTAATGACATTTGAAAAGGTTATGTGAGTTTTAGTCTTTTCAACCAACCCGTATGAAAGGGTTGTTTTAGTATGTTCTAGTTTGAGTAAATCTAAATTAAAAAGGTTGACTTAGTCTTGTCATTCTATAAATTTGGCAATGTTAATGCTTTTTCTCGACCCGATGAAACAACTGAATGGTGACAGACAATTTTGGAGGGAGTTAGTAAATACCTATCCTGTGGTTTATTGCCTTTAGTGTTTTTTTCTTTTTTGGTTGGGGGGTTCAGAGTGTGGTTCAGGTATTGCTTTCTGTATGTGAATGGTAGTAAATGTGAACCTGGCAAAGCTGATTCTGACTGGGGACTCAAAAGTTGGAAAATGTTGAGAATATGCCCGATACTTAACATTGGCACGTCTTTTGAATGTTGGAGAGAGATTTTCTTGCTGTTTTTCTTGTTGAAGCTATTTAACAAGACTAGTTATTCGAGTAAGTTTAGTTTAGCAAATGGATTCCCAATTTACTTGCTTATCAGTTAGTAATATGCAACATGCTTGTGGCAGGGCATTTCATCATTACCGTGAAGCACGTGACCAGAAAGATCCAATAAAGAAACATCCAGTTTTGGATAGATTGCTGAAAGAAGAATTCCGCAGTTTGGGTGATTTCAACCGCATCAAAGGAAGGTCGACAATGATACAAGAGAGTGGCTAGTTGTCAAGTGTTGAATCCTCCGACTGCAGTCAGCTGACGATGATACAAGAGGAGAGTGACTAGATGTCGTGTGTCGCATCCTCCGACTGCAGTTAACTGACATGAACAATTTTGGAAAGGCAGTTCTAATGGTTTCTCGAGCAATGGTTTAAGGCAGGTAAAATCCATTTTGAACTCAAAGGATGATTTTGTATATAGAATTGGAATAGGGTTATACACATCTCTTTGAGGGATGTTCTTCAAGTTTGGAGAAGTTTTTACAGTCAAGGCAAGGGAGAGATTTATTCCATCATGATTTGGATGTAATTTGTATATAGGAATAAAACAGGGTAAAAGAGGAAAAGAAAAACAATTGACATTTTAACTGTTCTCTATGCTGTTTGTTCCCGTCAAATCTTCTCTCCCTTGTAAATGTGGGTTAGTTTGCGACTGACTGCGTTGTCTTAGGGTTTAGGGTCGAGTCTAGACTTAGTGTTTACTCTTTCTTGGATATAGGGCATCTGTTAGAATTATCTAAAATCTGGGTTTTAAAGTAAAATCTTTTCTCCAAACGCAATTAGGTTGGGTCTACTCTAGATTTGGGCATTAATATTTTATTGGTAAAATGGTAGTTTATATATTTAAGGTTGTTTATTACTATGACATTTCTAAAAAAGTTTATTATAAGAGAATCACTCAAGAGTCCTTAATACTTTTTTTTAAGAAAATCTATTGTTATCGATATTTTCTTTTAGGGTTAAGTTCAAAAACATTTCGGAGTTGGGAGTTTAGTTACCTAAGGTTTTTATTCTTTTTTTTTTTTTTGGGGGTGGGGACAAATAGCCCAGCCTTTCCCTATTGTAAAGATTTTAATCACTACAAAAAGTGAAATTGTGATTGATTGATCAATGGTCAATCTTTTATTTGAAAAATTTGTGAGTTTTCGAACTTGGGGAATTTTGGACAGTCTGAAATTCCTTTTCAGCTTGTAGTCATTAATTTTTTTTCTTTCTTTTTTGGATTCAGAATTGTTTAATATATTTTTTAGTTTAACTTTTAGTATATTTTTTAGCTCAACTTTTAGTATGCTTTAATGGTAAAAAGTTACGTATGTATTAGAGACTATATTAGAAGATGTACTAAATGATTATTGTTTGGATTTCTCGGAAAGAGGGGGGAGGTTCCCAGGGACGTTGGGTGGTGGGAGAAAGGGGCATTTGACATTGGACATTTATATTGCTTCTGGCATACACTTGATTTTAATTGCATTAATCGCACTAATATGTGTGTGCATGCCCATTTCTTCGTTTCATACTTTGTTCCTTAATTTCCCCTTTTCCCTTCCTTATGTGTTGGAATTTCGTATGGAATGAAGGAAGGTGGTCATTGTTAGTTTAGGCTATTGTCTCTTCTCTCTTAATGTTGGCACTTATATTTGGAAATTAATAGTTATTCTATTTTCGATCCTCTTAATTATAACTTGTAGATAAACAAGAAATCACTAAAGCGGGGCTGATCTCCCGTTTTACCTTCGACGCTTAAGTTAGGTTTAACAGAGTAACATCATTAAGAAATGCATAATGAATAGTAATTAGGAATGATACTTATATTTATAGGAGGATTACCTTGTTTCCTAAGAGAGACCGTATATGATATTACCAATTAACCCTTATGATAAAGGTTATTTAGCGTTAATAATTTAATTAAAAAGGAATTATATCTTCCTAAAAAGATATGAGCCATAATAGACATTTTGTTAGTAATGTCTACCAAACTTCATGGGTTGAGCCCAAATATTTACTCTGATGGGCTTTCTTGCTCAATCAAGCCCAATAATTCGAGCCCAGATGTATGGTCAATTGGCAGTACCCATCATATGCCCTCCATAAAGAGCCGTAAATGGGTTATGGTTCTTTTATCTGATCATTTTCTTTTATTTGGATGAGATTCAAATTGGTGTATCTTGAGGAAAAGACCGTTCTTTGACTTCGGTTAATGTAACCGTTGTTCGAATATATACTTTTTTCATTTGGTGATTTTCTCACAATTTTTTGAATTGCTTCTAGATCTTGTTTTCTTTCATCTTTTCAATTCTTTGTATTAGAATGTCTTCTTCTAAAGCTGCATCTTCAAAGAATCCGAAACCTTTGCCGAAAAAGGGGTCTAAATTTGCTACTCCATCAGGAAGGTTTTCTTCTTTAGATATTAAGATTGTCCTTTCCAAAGATAACATGGGTCTTGGGGGTTGGAAATATTCAGAGGGAAATGGTTCTATTTTGTTCCCGTGTTAATCCCTCTGAGTCGGTTAGTGCTATGAAGAAACATCTTCGAGCATCAGATGTTTCTATCTCATATAACAATTCTTTCGTTTTATTGGATGGAATTCAATGAATTAGATCTAGAAAATTGCAAAGTTATACAAAATGAACCATTTAGAGCTCGGATTTCGAGATTGGGAGTTCGACCAGGAATTTCTTTGTTTTTGTATTTCCAGAATATTTGTGATTAGGCATAGATAGCAATCCATTCTAGAATTCTTCTCATTGCCTCTTGTGAGAAAATGATCCCACAAAGAAAAGAATTGTGCAGTACAAAATAACATAAAAAAAAATTGATTTAAAAATTTTCTTTTATGTCGATTTAGCAAACGAATGCTCTTAAGCCACTCAGCTATACCTCCAAGTTGTTGATCGGAATGGGTCCTTCGACCTTCGTTTGATTCCTGCGGCTGGCATAGATATCATGAGACCCGCCTATGTAACCGCCATGAGAATCTCCTAATTGTTCCAAAGCAACTAGAAAGAGATTCTTTAACTAGAAAGAATTTGGTTCAAATCTTCCCGTTGGAGGGTGGCCTATCTACGAAGAAGAGTTTGGCTAAAAGACATCCGACTTGCTTACTTGCTTACCAGAACTCCTTGTTTCAAACAGACGCTTTTTGAACAGACAGGAGAGAGGATATTAAGGGTTAAAGTAAGGGAGAGGTTCTAAAAGATCTCGACTGAGTTGGGGGATATTTCCATTCTAGTACTCTAGCCCTTCCTCCGACAACATACAAGAGAATTATGAAACACTTGAAAAAACAGGATGAATCGAAATATAGCTGTTACGCCAGAACTCGACGCAAAGAACCAACCAGATTGACCTAGGCACACACTCATATTTCAGAAATACAGAAACAAAGAAATTTTGCGATTGAATTCCCAAGCTCGAAATCTGAGCTCTAAATGATTCATTTTATATAACGTTGCGATTTTTCTAGATCTAATTCATTGAAATTCCATTCAATGACCGATGAATAAGAATTGTGCGAACTGAGGGATGTCATGTGTCCTTCTACTCTCCGCTACAATCAACTTATAAATATAAGAAAAGAATTCCAAATACCACTGCGATTAGGCATAGTAGATGCTTTAGCTAAGGACAGATCTACCCTTGAAAGGGTATATGGTAGTATACCGGGAGCAGTTGAAGACGGGATTGCGATTACCATTATACGGTTTATTCCAGGATATAATGAGTTATTGAGGAATAGACATAGGACAAATTGCCAAAATTGGAGTTCGGATAGTAGTGGCTTTTATATTATTGTGTAAATGTTTTGGTATACCAACCAGTTTAGAATTGTTTACGAAAATTTTTCATATAAGGCCTGTTAAAGATGGTGCTTGTTGGCTTACTTTTCAAAAAACAAATGAAGCAAGAAATCTAATAGCCAAAATGCCTCAATCAATTCATGGATGGAAAGGACATTGGTTTTATGTCGAGCGGGTGGTAGCATATAAGCCATGGAATAGGATGAAGACATGATGAAAGCTGCTGGTTTTACTCCGAGCAAATTGCAATTTGCACGAATTAAGTTAGTATTAGGAAGTAATTTGCTTTAGATTCATAATTTGTGTAGGGGAGACAAAAATAGCTGACACAATTTTTGAAATGATAGGAACATTGATGTTACAAAGTATGCTAGAATCGAGAACAAAGATGAAAATGCCACCCCCGATAACAGAAACTGGGGAAGAAGGTAAATGACTTGTACTTATGTGTAATATACGAAATATACTATATTGTTGTATGATGTATGAACTTTATCAGGAGGAAGACCATCAGCTGAAGTGTTATAGAAAAGGAAAAAAGAGACATCAACAGGAAAAAGAAAGAAAACGGACATTGCAGAAGTAGAAATTCCGATAACAAAGCCAACAAATATGGAGGAAAGCAACATACCTGTCACTAGCAAAAGAAAAAGAGCAGACACATGCAAAAAAAAGTCCCGAATATCTCAAATATTAAGAGACGGAGTATTCATAGAAAGATTAGAACAAGATATCATGGAAAGAAAATATGATGTATCGGAGCAATGTGACCAAGAAGAACCATTGGAAAGATGTACTATGGATTTTCCAAGCTGGACAATGACTATGAAGAGAAGAAAGTCCAATCGGGGAAAAGAAAATATTACAACAGAATCACCATTGGCTTCTCTGGATGTGGAGCTACATCAAACATGAGTCCAGAAGAAATGCTGGATAAATTTTTCACGAAAATTTGTGCAGGTAAGTTTATATAAGAGTTGGTGGGATAATTTTTATTGAATTGCTTTCCGTTGTGTGGTCTTATGTATCTGTGATACTATATTTTACATCTCTTCTGGTGCAGAATTTGAATATAATGAATGAATCAACCATTGATTGGTAAAGAAAGGAGTGGCTAAAAAAGAATTGGCTGATAAATATAAGACAGAATATGAGAAGACTCGTCGAGAACTAGCAATGATACTTGATCGAGTGGAAGTATTGGAAGAGAATATTTCTAAGCTGGAAGCAACGGACACACAACTATTTGAGACGAATGTCAGTCTTTCAGAGATTAATGAGCAATTGACAGATGAATTTCTGTCAAGGATGGGAGAATAGAGAGTTTGAATGAAAAGAATGGTTTCTGAAAAACCTTAGAGGGAGGGGGGGAGGGGGGTGAATAAGGTTTTTGGCTAATTTTAAAAAATCTTTTGTGTGATTAGAAAGATAAACCTCCAATTTGTTTGTGAAAGAATTCTAAAACTCTTTTTGATAAGAATCCACACCAAACAAAATCTTATAGTTTTGGCAATCAAGCAATGGGCATAGAATTAAACTTTAAAGAACATGCATAATAATTTATAGTGGTTCACTCTCTCAAAGAGCTACATCTACTACCTTGAGACTCAACCCAAGGATTTCACAAATCCACTATCTTCAAAGTTGGTTACACAACAACACAATGAGGATCACCCTTCAAGGGTTTTACACAAAAACCTCAAAGTTCACACAACACAACAATACAACAAATTTATCAAAGGATCACCCAAAGGGTTTTCCACAAACCTTTGATCACAATAAAAGAATAAGAAGAGTAAGGAACAATGTTATCAAATGAGCTTGAGAAGAGGAAGATACAACTCAATGGAATACTTCTACAAGCACCTCTTTACTTCTTCTTTGATGGATGATCAACAATGAAGCTCCAAGAAGATTTTTCTATTTGTTTTTATGAGATGAAGACATTGGAAAGAATGTACTTTTAAAGCTCTTTAAATGTTCTAAAATGATCTCAATAAATTTTTCAACCAACCTCCATTCTTTTTGCAGCTGATCAAAGTCAATATATATATGAAGGAGAAGAAAGTAGCTGTTACACTGTGTAACGGTAATATTTTTGCAGTAAAAGACTAAAACTGGACGATCGATTTTAGAAAACGGACGACTTATTTTTGAAACAGAAAGATTCGGACGAATACTACAAAAATTGGATGATCCCTCTTAAAAATCGGACGACGTATTTTTCTAAAGCTAAAAAAATCGGACGACCAATTTTAAAATAGGACGTCCGATTTTTCTCCCTTGGAAAAAAATCAGATGACCCATTTTTTAGAAGGATTTAAAAGCCAGTTTTCCTTAAACAATCCAGTTTTCTTTGAACAAAAAGAACTTTCCTTCACATTTCAAAATATGTATTCTTGATACTCTTTTAGAGATAAGAAAACTTTTGAAGGCATCAAAACTCTATCAAGAATACTTGGATTTTTAAAGAATAGTTTATAAAAGAAATTCATCCAAGGAGCTTCACACTTGATCAACAAACAAATATGAGAGTTAGGGAGTTTTACAAAATACCTTAGCATATCCCTAACTAAGACATAAGTCTTCAAAGTCTTCAATGCCTTGATCTTGGAGTGGCTTGATCTCTCTTTCTTCATTATGCTTTAATTGCCAAGATCTTTTACTTCTTATGTAGTGTAGCCTTGAGACTCCAAAAATGCTTCTTTTATTCTATAGAGACTAAGCTATACTCATCACACAAACATATGTTAATCATAATAAAAAACATATACAATAATGCCCTTAGGGTTAATAGTTTCTAAATTTGTATATGCCTGTTATGAGTTTCTCCTTCACAGAGTTGGTTGATGAAATTCAAAAGGAATATCCCGATATAAATTTGAAATCTGTGGTTGAGGCATATTATAAGGACACTGAATATCCAGTGTTCCCTTGGGATACTGATTAGAACTAAGGAGAGGAAGATGAGAATATTGATGATGAAGAGGCATTGTCACCAGAAGGAGGAAGCCAGGAAGAACCCACTGAAGAGAGTCGGGAGGATCAAACAATAGGTGATGCTGAGAGATTAAACAATAGGTATTTGTTATTCCTGAAAAGAAACTTGAATAATTTGCCTGATTAAAAAGAGCATAGATGATGCTGCGAGAAAAAATACATAAAGGATATACTTAATATTGAATATATCAAGACACATATAGGTACACAAAAGCTTAAGGAAAAATCTTTCACAAATTAAAATCGTTCCAAGTTTTGGCTAAGATTTTCTTTTCAGAATCTTGTAGTTTATAGCTGCCATTGCCATTTACCTTTATTACCTGATAAGGACCTTCACAGATTGGATCTAATTTCCTGCTAGGATCGACCTGACTGATTTCATTCTTTTGTAGCACCAAATCTCCTTCTTTGATCTTTGAAGGTCAGACTTTAGAATTATAATATCAGGCCATCTGTCTTTTGTAATGAGCATCACGCTTAGCAGCCGTTTCTTGAAGCTCGTCGATGAGAACTAAGTGTTCGAGCACGAGTTTCTCAATTTGATCTTCACTAAAAGAAATGTTCCTTAATGATTACTTCCAATTTCTCCAGGGATCATAGCATCAACTCCAAAACATAAGTTGAAAGGTGTTTCTCCAGTTGCCCTTCTAGGCGTAGTTCTATATGACCATAAAACATTGGGTAACTTCTTCAACCATCTACCTTTCATGTCATCCAACTATTTTCGCAATCCTTGTAAGATTGTGCAATTAGTAACTTCAGTGGCCCCGTTTGTCTGTGGATACCCGACAGAAGTGAAACGTTGCTCAATGCCAAGGTCCTCAAAAAAATCTCTGAATTCCTTATAGTCAAACTGTTTGCCATTATCAGATATTAGGATTTTGGGAATACCAAATCGACAAATAATATCCTCATGGAAGAACTCCTGGACTTTTCTTGCAGTGATAGTGGCCAATGGCTTAACTTCAATCCATCGAGTAAAGTGATAGCTACAACTAAATGGTTTTTCCTTGCAGTAGCTTTAGGAAATGGGCCTAATAAATCTATACCCCATTGTGCAAATGGAATCGGGATACCAAAAATGTGGTACGGTCATGGGAATATGATGCTCGTTGGTATGTATCTGGCATTTTGTGCATGCCTTAACCAAATTAATAGAATCTTCTTTCATAGAAGGCCAATAATATCCATAATGCATAGCTTTTGTGACCAAAGCTTTAGCACTAATATGAGATCCACAGATACCTTCATGAATTTCTCTAAGTACATAACGACCATCTTCTGGGCTAACATATTTAAGTAAAAGCCAGTTACCCATAGTTCTAAATAATTGACCATCCACCAAAACATATTGGGCAGATGTAGTACGCATGTTCCGCACCTGTGTGGGGTCATTGAGAAGTTTTTTTATTCTGAATAAAATCCCGAATAGGAATTGTCCAATCACCTGCTTCTTCAATCATATAAACATCCATGTCTTGCTTTTCTTGGGCAATGATTCTAGCCAAGTACCATCAATGTGCTCACGGCATTAAGTTTAAATAACACAGCTGCTTTGGTATTATGTTCTCTTGGAACCTTCTCGAATTGTACTTTAGAGAATTTCGGAATCATGTGTTGCACATAAAGTAAGTATTTCTGCATATTATCTTTCTTTGCCTCAAAAATACCTGTCACATGCCCGATAACGACTTGTGAATCACTTTAGACTAGGATGTGAGTAGGCTTAAGACTTTTCGCCATTCTCAACCCAGCTAATAAAGCTTCGTATTCAGCTTCATTATTACTGATGAAAATAAAATTTTCAAAGCATATGCATATTGATGGACTTCGGGATCCTCTAAGATAAATCCTGCTCCTTTGGTTTATTTCCCGGTAGAGTCATCGACATTAAGGATCCAAGTATCAGGAGACGACTGTGGAATATCAGGCTGTGACTATCTGTCTTATCAGGAAAAGAGCATTCAAATAAAAAATTTGCCAAAGCCTGCCCTTGAATGGTTTTTCCTATGGGAGAAGTCAATTTGGTATTCACTTAACTCCAATGCCTATTTAGAGGTTCTACCCGATATGTTAGGCTTGTGCAAAATGTGTCTTAGTAGAAATTAATTAAGATAATGATGGTATGTGCTTGAAACATCGTTTCAACTTTCTGGCTATGATAATAAGGCAAAATATGTGTTGTTCCAGAGAACTATAACGCTCTTCTGGCTCATGCAGAACATGACTCACATAGCAAACAGGTTTTATATTATTATCATGCAAATCACATAAAATAGAGCTGATCACTTTGGGAGTGATAGCTAAAAAAATACAATTACTCTTCTATTACTGGGGTAAACAAGGAGGGGAGGGGAAGGTAAATATGCTTTCAGATTTTGAAAAGATACAAAAGCGACTGGAGTCCATTCAAATTTTGAGGTTTTCATAAAATCTGGCGGAACGGAAGTCCCGTTTCTCCTGCTCGAGCTAGGAACTACCCTAGAGAAGCCAGTTGCCCTGCTAAGCATTGAACCTCTTTAATGGTTTTTGGTTCAGACATATCTTGGATTGCTTTTATTTTTCCAGGAATTGCTTTAATACCTCGTTGAGAGAGCATGTAACCCAAGCATTTCCCCAATGAAAAATCGAATGTGCATTTTTTGGGATTTAATTTCATTCTAATTTTGCAAACCCGTTTGAACATCTGTCTCAAATCCTGCACTGCTGTGTCTTTGGTTTTGGACTTGATAATAATGTCATCAATATATATTTCCACAATCAACCTGAGGAGGCCTTCAAAAGCCTTATTTGTGCCCTCTTGAAGATCCGCTCCATTGTTTTTTAGCCCGAATGGCATCCATGTGTAATAATAAATATCATCATCGGTGACAAAAGCGGTTTTTTTCCATATCCTCTTTGGCCATTGGGATTTGGTGATATCCTAGTAGGCATCAAGGAAGGAAAGAAATTCATGTCCCGCTATAGAATCAATGAGCTAGTCAATCCTGGGGAGAGGGTATGGTTTCGTAGGAATGGACTTATTTAAATCCGTAAAGCCAATACAAACTCTCCATACTTTCAAGGTTTTGCAACAACCACAAGATTGGATAAACATTCAGGAAAATCAATTGGCTTGATTATTCTTGCTTTCAAGAGTTCTTGTACTTCATTTCTAATGATTTCCTACCTTGGTTTGGCAAACACCCATTTTTCTGAAATGTTAACTTTTGTCCTTTAGGAATGCCTAACTCGTGCTCTGCAATATGTCAAGGAATTTAAAAAATAGCTTTAAAAAGGAGCAGAAAGTTGAAGAAGAATTTAGATTTAATCCGGAGAAAACGATTCCACGCCAAAATACGAAAGTAAGGAAGAGATGGGTGTACAAAGATGAAAGAAAAACTCTAGAATTTATGAAAGAAGAGGTGCAGCAATCTCCCCTGCAAGAATTAATACCTATCCACGCATCCTGATCCCGAGGAGAGGAGAGGAGAGGAGTGGAACGGAAGCACTTCTGTTTCATGAGTTCAAACATTCTCAGTCAGTCACTCAGAATGCTCTTCATAATCATAATACTTACTATGATGAGATGAGATGAGATGAGATGAGTGAGTGCTTCGGTCGTGAAGAATGCCTTCCTCCGTTCCACTTGGATCTAATTTTAAGGTTAATTTTGATTAATGCACTCTAAAATCACTCAACAGCTTCCTTTTAATCTTCCAAAAAAATACATTTTTCCATAGAAAATATATGAATTCTCAAATATTTCCAAAACACTCTTCTCAAATATAATTTGCAATAATGAAATACAAACAATACAAAAAGCAATAATAATAATAATAATAATAATAATAATAATAATAATAATAATAATAATAATAATAATAAGGTAGAACCTATCTCTTCCCAAAATTACCCAAGAACAATTATTTATAAGCCCAATGCCAAAATATTACACACACAATGTCAAATTTTCCATAAAATTTAATATCATCTTTTATATATAAAAATAGACCTCACTTGTTCAATCCAATTTCTATAATTAATTAAAAACATATTTAAACAATTATTCATATTCAAAAATAATTACAGATTTAAAGTTTGTTTACACCAAATCCAAAAGTCTCAAACAAAGGCAAATGATCTCTCTCTCTCTCTCTCTCTCTCCCACTCCCTCCCTCCCTCCCTGCGGCTAGAAAGTTTCTGTAAACTAATGATGAAACCAAATCATAAAAAGAATGAATGATAGATTTAAGGGTCAATTAGGGTCTAATATACTAGTAACTTTTTTTATTAATTGCACTTAAGTATTTCATGTCTTATAAATATTACTTTTTTAACCCACTCAACTATTTTATAAAATTTAGGCCTTCGTATCACATCGACATACTTCACGAGTGCTTCTGTGCCTTGCGCAACTTGCTCTTTCGGGGGTTCAAAATGTCACTATTCTTGAGGCTCTACTGGCAACGCTTGCTATGTGCGTTGCTTTTAATCATCATTTCTCACCTCTTATTTTGGAAAAATATTGCATTTCTCTCCTCCGCCATCCGTCCAATTTAGGTACGGAACCAGAATAAAAATATTAGGAGCTGAAGAATAATAAAAATTTTATTAGAATTTTGTTTATTTTGTAGATGTATTTCAAATACAAAACTATTCAAATAATTCCAAATTTACAAATAAAATAGTAAGTTTTGAAATTATATTGAAAAAAACTAAAATTTGAAGATAAAATACTTAAAAATTTTAAAATTTTCAAAATTTCTCGAGAGGCTCGAATCTATCCGAGCCCCCAGCTGGTTCCTTCCCCAGTCCAATTGGCCATCATTAGTTGAGGCTCCTTTTATCTTTAGTTATTTTCTAGTATGTATGCAATCTCAATATTCTGTTTCTACTGTTTGCATGTTCAGCGCCGTGTCCTATACCTCGTAGCTTGGCCTCTATAGGCCACTAGTTATCTGGACAATCTGGACAATGTATATGATTACATTGTTCATCGGTTTCAATGGTCCTACATGTACACCAAGATATGATGGAATTGGGTTCGTACTTAAAAATAAAAGAAGCTAATATATTTTTTAATAAATTTCTTATTATATTTTTTTATTTTAATTTTTTTTAGAGTAATTAAAATTTATCTTCTATTCTATAAAATTTAAAAAAATATTATAAAAAGAAGTATTTACATAGAAAGTATAGTAAAAGATACTGATTAATATGTATTGATTAACTTTAACAATTTTCTATATGTTTTTTATTTTATAAGATTTATTAAATTTAAAACTATTATATATGTTTACATTTTATGAGTATTAACATATGCTATGAAGTATAACTTTAAGAAAAAATTCTCTTTTTATAATTTATGAAGTTAGAGAAGGTCGTTGAACTTGTTCTTCTTGTTCCTCACCTTGAAATCCTAGTTGATGTTTGGGTTCAAAATATATATATATATATATAATCTTTATCTTTCTATTTACGATATTTCTATTTGAGATATTATATTAATGGTTTAATTAGTTTTAAGAAGATAAAGATTTTAAAGAAATACAACATTTTTTTGGAATATTTTTTAAAACTAGTCATAAAATCTAAATTAACTCTCCTATGATCTTAGATTCTTTCAAATTGCTTATATTATACGAATTATCTTATGTACCTTACTGATCTAAGCCTCGTAATGTAATTGTCGACCAATTCTTCTCTCTGTCATTGGCTTCTGTCTTGTGGATATTGATCATTGGGCTTAGTATTAATTCTAAATAATATTTCTTGAGTGTATGAGAATGATCAAGAATAAAGCTTTTTTACACTTTCTTAATGAATTTTTATTATATTTTTTCTATATTTTTCTCTATCATTTATTTTACGGTTCCATTTATTTCATCCTCATTTTTTAAGAATATAAAGAGTATTTTGTTTTAAAATTTGCATTATTTTTAATATTCTTAATTTTTGTGTATAGGTATAAAAAGACTTATATTTCTAAGCGGACTGGAGGGAAATAATACGAAACATCATTGGGCAAAGCCATTTATGACTCTCAATTACGATGAAATTAACTGTTGGAAATGCCAATATTTCAAGTTATTGGTCCTCTGAGAACCCTCTTTGGTCCTTTGATTAGTCTTTACTTCTTCTTTTACTTTGTGGTAATTTAGGGTGACGGACCAATCTAAACAAAACAAACTAAAACTTGAATATGCAATTGGCATATAAGCATAAATATAAATATAAAATAAAAGTGAATATATAATTGGCATATAAATTACTCTAGTTAAGTGCATGGGTTATTCAATCAGCAGTTGAATAACATTGTTACTCTTTAATTTCATGTTCTGTTTATATTAGGGTTAATGTCAGAAAAAGTATTTCGAACTTAGATGCTTTATTATTTTTTTAACATTATAAAATCTTTTTATAAGATTGCTCTTTTATAATCTCTACTTTTTTTTTAAAAAAAAAAAAATTAGTTTCATCTAATTATACCTTTCTTTAAGTTATTATTATTATTTTTAATTTTGGTCTCGTTGATCCCTCCTCCTCTACTCCGTACTTAATACAAAGCAAAAAATTGTGAAAAATTTGAGTCGTAAAATCTTGATCCAGGCTCAAGAGTAGACAAATTATGAACTAATTCCAGTGATTAATTAAAAGGTATTTTCTAATTAGTACTAAAACAACATAATTAGATTGGTGAATTATGTGGCTCTGATATCATATTAAAAAATTGAGTTTGCATAACTCACTTCAAAATATGCCTAAAAGGTGGAGGATTATCCAAGCCTTATAAATAGTTTAATTACTTTTTAGTTAGAGCATGTTCTCCATTGCTTCTGCTATTTTTAAACAGTTAGAAAAAAGTACTTTTAAAAATTGTTTTAAAAAAATTATTATAATTAATAACATCAATAAGTATAGACAGTTTAAAAAAGCATTCATAAGATAAATTTTCAAAAATATCATTTTTAACTTATTTTAAGCTAAAAGTACATATAATAAGCAACTGAGAACTCTTCAAAAACAACTTATATCTTAAAATAAGTTAAAAATTGCTTATTTTGAGTAAAGAAAAACGAGATCTTAAAAATCTTAAAAGAGGATGGGAGATTCTCAATATTTATTGTGTTTATTCCGGCAGGATTGGTGTATGAAAATCTTCAATCTGATATATATTACAAGTTATCAAACCGATTATATCGAAATGATATTTATTAATTATTTAAAGAGTGTTAAGTTTAATTCTGTAGCTAGCATAAAAGTATATTTTTTGGTTAGAATTCTAATGTTTTTACTAGATAAAATGTTAAATAGTACATGCTTTCGGTAACCACTCTGTAAATTAATAAAACGTTTTAATAGAGAATTTTATGTTTTGATGTTCTTACTAGATAAAATATTTTTCTTTAAGAGATACTAGATAAAATATTAAATACATTTCTTGTGTAAGTCACTCTGTAATTTTAGCAAGTCATATAATTTGGCGCAAATAACGAAAAAATTGCAAAGTAGAAAAAGTAAATTGTTTTAGTTTGATCCAAATCTTCAAGATAGGATATTTAACTTAGTACGTAGGCGCATGAAGCATTCATTCGAGAATCCTAGCAATCTTGGCAGCGTTAAAGTGAATTTGAATCCCATTTCAAATAAAGAATTACAACCCATTATCTATTGAAGGAATCAACAATTCTAACTAAGAACCCTAGAAGATTAATTGTGAACAAAGAAAAACCCAGAACTCTAGTGAAAGAAAAAATAGGATCATCCAAGAATCCTCGATTAGAAATAACTTAAAGACCCATAAATTGAAGATTAAGAACTCAAGGGGAGATCAATTGCTCATAGAAGAAACCCTATGTTTCTCTAGAGAAGAAGAAGCGTACAAATTAAAGCTGGAAAATTACTTCAATAATCTCAACATATAGCTTACCTTTCTTCACCAGTTTCCCTCCCAATACAAGGGTATTTATAGATGCTAAACCCTAATTCAACTAATTACTTCTCATATGGGATTAATTAATATCCACTCTATTGAAGTCAAAACAACTTAAAAAAAGGCCACTTAAAAGCAAAGCTAAAACATGTAAAATTCGTACAAGATCCCAAAGATAGATAAAGATGGTGAAATATATAGGGGAATTTTGGACAGATTGCATCCGGCGCCGGATGGCCACGGGGAGCCGCCTCCGGCTCCAAATTTGCCTTTGATATCTGCATAGAAGACTTACTCTTAGCTTTTGATAAGAACTTGAATCACCATAATGAGACTCCCAAGATATGTTCATTTTTTCAAAACGTGTCATTAATGAAATCGAAGGTTAAAATTCTGCAATAACACTCACTCTAAGACATTCAAATGAATTCATATGAATATGAGTTATACTTTTTGGGAATTCTTATGAAATCTTTTACCACTTTCATGAATGATACCTTTTTATATGAATCCCTAAACTTGTCAAAAAGTAAATTTTTTCAGAAACAGTCTTGAAACTACGTACAGTTTTCATTCAAATGCTATCATTAACTCCTCCAAAGCTAATCTTCCATGTAACCCTCCGTAAAATTGCAATGAGCTAATCTATAATGAGCTTCGTTATCATGATATCTAGAATAATTATAATTTTCACTATAACCTTCAAATTCTTCATATTTCACCTACCTTAGAATCATAATTAAAGGAAATTCTTCCATGGCCTCTCGATAGTCTAGTCATGCTGATCATATTGCTCATATTCAAGGATGAAACCAAAATTGATTTTTTTTCTGGGCCTGGCCCACTTTAAATTATTGGGCACTAAAGTGGTCTAAAATTTTTTTTTATCTGATTCTGGTCATAGCACAATAGTTGTGCGTTATCAGTTAATCAGGATTTGATGCTTATGTGGTTGATAATGCACAATAAGTGTGCATTATGATTAGACAATAACGTATATTCGTTGTGAGTTATCAGCCACGTAATTATTTTTTTATTTTTATTTTTTTTAAATTTTTTATTTTTGTAATTTTTTTAATATTTTTAATTTTTTTATTTAATTTATTTTTTTAATGAACAATTTTTTTTTTGTTTTTAACCAAAATTTCTTTTTGGAAAACTTATAATTTTATAAATTTTTTTTAGTATTTTGTTTAATGAATTGTTTTTTTTAATGAAAATTTGTTTTGGAAAAACTTATAATTGTATAATTTTTTTAAAAAGACTGTATTTATTATATTTAACTTATTTTGTAATATTTATATAATTTTCTTGGAAAATATATTTACATTTTAACCATTTAATCACACGTTATTTGAAGAAGTAATACTAAGAAACTGTAAAAATTAAGAGCAATGATGTAGTAATTAGAAGAAAATGAAAGAAAAATTTCATTAATATAAACATGTTTTATTACAACTATTTCAAGAAAACGTCAAACTTATACATTGCTCGGTCCGGGGTCATTACAATTTTTCTTATTATGTCCCGGCATGCGACATCTACCACATCTTGGGGGAGAATCCGGATTTCTATAATCCATTTCTCCCTGAAATCCCTTGCCCTGTTTCCTACCCCGTTCATTTTTCATGTTTGGAGGATAGAATGTCAAATTAAAAGGGACATCCCTCCAAAAGTTCTCACTTAAGACCGGATAAAAATTTGCTTGGTAAGTTCTTCTGTACATTTGTCGCGAATATATATCCGGCACATAAGTATCTGTTCTTGACCCATTTTCTCTACACACTGTAATAACATGAGAACAAGACAATGTATATGTTTGCTATTTTTCGCAACTACAAAATTTATTATTTAGCTGCAATGTATAGACGTTGTTGCCTGTACCAGAAACCCGGATTGGAGATCTGAACATGTATATTCTCTCTCGCGGATTGTAAGTTGTAACTTTGTGTTCTCTTGATTTCATTTTAGTTTGCAAGAACTTTTCAAAAATTCGAGTTGGAAATGGATGCACACAATTTTCAGCCTCTTCACTGTGTTGGTGAAAGTATTTAACTAGTTTGTTGAATATTAGTTCAACTAGGGCTTTTAAAGATAGAACCCTAACTTTCTTCAACACATTGTTAAGTGTTTCGGAAATGTTGGTTATCATGATACCGTGTCTGTGACCGCCATCATGCAACAGTGTTCATTTCTTTGCGTCTAACTTCATCAAATAAATGTAAGCATCCACATTTCTTTCTTGAATCTCTTTCATTACATGATCAAATTTCCATTGTTTTGTTTCTGTCCCGGCCTGCCACATCAAGCTTTTTAGGATTGTATTTTTAAAAGTCTTGTTGAAATTTGCTCGAATGTGGAGTAAGCAAAACTGGTGAACTGCAAATGGTGGTTGCCACAAAGGTTGACTTTGAATAGCTGAGAAAATACCTTTGTGGCGATCAGAAATGAGGTATACGTGGCGACCTTTGACTACGTATTCTCGCAAGTTTTTAAGGAACCAATTCCAACTCTCGGAGGATTCCTTATCAACAATTACAAAGGCAAGTGGGAACAAGTGATTATTTGCATCCCACGTACTTGCAATTAACAGCACGCCCTTGTATGGTCCCCTTAAGTGTGTTCCATCCACAGAAATCACCGGCCGACAATATGAAAATCCGTCTGTACATGGCGAGAAACACTAGAAAACAAATTTGAAAACATAATTAGGGGGACTGCTTGTTCTGTGATTTAAAAATTCGTATACAGTCCCCGGGTTTATATCATGTACAGCTTGTAAGTATTTAGGTAAAATACTGAAGGTTGTATCCCAGTTACCAAAAACCCTCTCGATGGCAAATTTTCGAGCATACCATGCCCGCTTGTAAGTACAGCCAGTTTGAAACAATACCTGCACTTCTTAATGATGTTCGAAACAAGTATCTCAGGATCGTTGGTAACTAGGTGTGATATAGACATTGATATAAATTTTGAAGACAAGTTTCTGTGTTTGGTTTGTTCAATCTGTAGAAGGCATGTGTGTTCTTTGACGAATCTGGTTATTTCCCACCGATTGTGCATGGCTTATAGTATTTTTAAGTATTTAAAGTCACTTATAGTATTTTTTATAGGTAAGCAAATTAATTATCTAAATAATTAAAAAATTTTCTAATAATCATAAAGTAAGAAATTAAACTTAATTATCCAAATAAATTCATGAAAAAAACCCTAAACCCTAATATCACTTTTTTAATGAGAAAAAAATTATATATACATAACATTATCAAATTCGTACACATTTATTAATAGCTACAATTTTAAACATAAATCCAAACCCCACTTTCAGGAAAAAAATAAAAAAAATAATGTAAAATTTTGGATTTTAATAATAGATTTTTAATTTTTGTATTATTTAAATTTTACAATTTTTAAGTTGCAAAAAAAAAAAAAAAAAAGAAAAAGTTTCCATAATTATCCAAATAAATTCATGAAAAAAAATCCTAAACCCTAATATTACTATTTAAATGCAAAAAAACAATTACATACATAAAATTACCAAATTTGTACAAATTTATTAATAACTATAATTTTAAACATAAATCTAAAAAAAAAGTGAATTTTTAGATTTTAATAATAGATTTTTAAGTTTTGTATGATTTAAATTTTTACAATTTTTAAGTTACAACAAAAAGTTTTCATATTTTCTACTGTTTTAAAAAAAAAGTTTAAAAATATCGAATTACAGGTTCTCATATTTTCTACTCAATAATTTATACGAAATATACAAAATAATTATCTATATAATTTCAAATAATTATAAAGCAAGGTAATAAATTAAACATAATTATCCACATAAATTCATGAAAATAATACATCACCCTAATATCACTTTTTAAAATAAAAAATAATTATATACATAAAATTATCACATTTGTACAAATTCATTAATAAACATTTTAAACATAAATTCAAAACCCAATTCCACAAAAAATAAATTAATTCAAGTTAATAAATAAAATTCATAAAAAACATTAACAAACAACAAATAACGAAATAATTACACTTAATAAATAATGAACAAAAAAATTTTTAAATAACTAAAAACTTACCAAAAATTTCAAATGCAGCTTTTGTCTACCGTTTTCCACTCCAAATCTTTAATAGCCTTCGTACTCCAAAGAAAGTCTCCAAGATTAACTAATTTTTAACTGTAAGTTTCAAAATAAAATACACATTTATTAGAAGAAGAGAAGTCAAAATATAATAATAAGCCCTAAAAAAAAAATAAAAGAAGAGTAAAATAATTTACTTAGCAATTGGCGGAGGCGGTTGCAAAAAAATTTCTGAAGGAGAAGGATGAAAAAAGGAAGAAGAATGAGATGGGAAGGCTGAAAAAATGAAGAAAGAATGAAGGAGGAAAGAGAGAGAGGTTGCTAGAAAAACACTAAGGAAATAAGGGGGAAGGAGGAAAGAGAGATTTTGTTGAAAAAAACAGGAGGAAAGAGAGGAAATAAGTGAGATGGCATAAATAAGCTGGAAAAAATAAAAGGGGAGGAAGGGGGCGGCAGCGGCGTCCTAGGGTTTTATAACATGATAACGCATAGTCACTATGTGTTATCAGCTTAATAACACATAATAGCTATGCGTTATTAAGCTTGATAACGCACAGTCATTGTGCGTTATCTATAGGTCAGCGCTAGATGGGATACACGTCAGATTTTTACGCGATTAACGCGGTGATTAGGGTTAACGCACAACGATTGTGCGTTATCATCTGTGATAACGCACAATCGCTGTGCGTTATGGCCAGACTCGGACTAAAAAAAAATGGCCCAGTTCAGTAGCCAATAATTTAAAGTGGGCCAGGTCCAGAAAAAAGCTACCAAAATTAGAAGGTTAGATGGAAATATTTTACGAAAATTTCATTCGTATAATAGATACTTTGCAAGCATAAAGACAGTTCAAATAGTTCAAAATATAACAAAAAATATTATATATCAATCATTTTTCACAATTTTCTAACTAAAGAAAATAACTATAAAAAATATTTTTAAAATATGCATTAATGGCAATTTCTTCATGATGCTTTTATTATTTTTCTTAATATTTTAATTGTTTTTTACAAAATAAAACTTTTTATAGTTTAGATTACTTTGTATTATTTTATTATTAAAAAAAAATACTTTCTATCATAAATTTATAATATCTCATCCTAAGTAAAAATAACAATTACAAGTATAGCATCATAATCCCAAAATTAATATCAAACGAGAGAAGTAAAGAATATGATGTTATTGTTTGTTTGAAGTATAAAAAGTGCTCTATTTTTGTACCACAATTTTTCCCTGATAAAAGAAATTGCAATTGCCATTTTATTTTCTTTTAACAGAAAGATGAAACATTTTCTGTCTGTTGTTTATTTTTATTAATTTTATTGTCAACTTTTAGTTATCAACATCTCATAAGTCTTATTATATCCAAATTTATATATTATATTCTTTAACTTTAATTTCATATTCTTATTAAAAAAAACTTCAATTTCATACTTGATTATTTATTGATCACAGAAACGGAAAGTCAAACAAACCAATCCAATGCTCAAAGGTAATTATATTAGAACTGCCCAAGTTGGCATGGAGCATGGCATTTTGCAGGATTGGACATCTGCGTGGGTGGTCCAACTTGGGTAATCTAACAACTAGCTCTGATACGATATTAAAATTTGGATTTGAGCATAATTCACTCAAAAAAATATTTGAAGAGGGGAGGATTGTCCAAATTTTTATAAAGAATAATTATTTTATTTAATTAGCTGATGTGGGATTCTCATCAAATTCTTTTTTTCTTTTTGAAAGTAGAAACAGGGGAATTAAGGCCCGTAGTTGTTAGTTCATTTCTTTTCCGATTCCCATACACATATTTAACAAATTCCTCATAAATATCATCAAATTCTGACAATATTTTTCAGAAACTAGAAAGAGGGGGAAAAAATGGAAATGCCAGCATCTACTAATTCAGGGATAGTGATTGGAGGATGAAAAATCAAGAATCATTCTCTAATGGGATTTTTTCTCATGGCCTTAGTTTTTGCTGCTTTTTATATATTCACAGATGGTAGTAGATCATATTCAGAAAAAAAAAAAGAAAGAAAGATAGTAAAAGATCACCAATATTGCCAGAAGCACAATTGAGCATTGGGCAGTAGCGGGAGTGGGGGTGGAGGTGGGCAGCGGCTGGTGGAGGTTGGGAAGTGGTGGGGGGGGGGAGAGGGGCCGGTGGAAATCGAAGAGAGGGAGAAGTGAGAAAGAATAAGGTTAGGATTAGTGAATTTATTTCTTTTATGAATGTTTTTTTTTTCTTTTAAGCCCCTTAACTTTGAGAATAAAGTTAAGGGGGTTTAAAGAAAAAAAAAAGTTTCATTAAGGACTTTTTAATAAAAACATTCATTAATCAAAATGACGTTGTTTTGAGTTAAAAAAAAAAAAAAAAAAAACCTAAATCCCTGATGTCTTCATCTTCTTCACCATCCCAGTTGCACAGCCCCTCCCCTCTTAAACTTTTGCCTCCAACAATGCTGCCCCATTTCCCAAACTTTGTCCCTGGCGGCCTAGTACTATACTGGCAATTTTTCGGCGGATGGGAGGCAACCGACTCCCCTTGAACATGTGTAGTTCCGTTCCTGCTCGTATCATAGTTCGACTAAGTAGTATTCCAAGGATCATACAAATTAGGAAACCATCCCCACTTCCCTATCTCATTTTCTCATTCCCGATCTGTCCTCACATGTGGGGATGAATTAACTTTAGCCCCATCTCCGGTTCACCAAAGTGAAGAATTGGGAACCCAAGTGAGAAGTCGAATAATATCTTTCAATAAACATATTTTATATACCAAAAAACAAGTATATGCCACAAAATCAAACAAATTAAACCTTTAAATATTATACAATTAATAAATAGTCTATCTATCCATTTTAAATAGTCTAGTTATGTTAAACAAAACTAAATACCAGTGGTTCAACAATTTTCAAATGAAATAATATAGTTAGACAGATATAGACAGGAGGGTAGGGATGGGATCGTATCGTCTGTATCACTTTGTATACCACTATTCGTATCACTTTTTAATTTAGTATAATTTATTAATAAAACATGATAATAAAAGATAAACCCTAAAAGACAAACCCACCCTAAAGAAAAATGATGAATCCTAAAGGGGAAGTATATTAAAAAAAGAAGGTGGTACAAAAAATAGAAGTACACAAAATGATACAAACAATTCTGGACCGGTAGGGATAGATAAAGATAGGTGGAGATAGGTACTGAGATTGGGGAAACTTGATCCCCACTCCTACCTATTCTCAAGATTAGGGACAAAAATCCATCCTCCTCTCCACTCATATCTCTGATCAATTTGAAATCAATTGAGTATAAATTAGACCCATCCAATTTCTGTCTAAGAATGCCAATGGAATGGTTACTGACCGATTAACCGATAACGATACCGATTGATTCCAGACTGATTACCAATTGGTAACTTTCTTTGTTACCAATACCGAAGCCATTTGAAAACCGGTAATCGGTAGCCGATTATCGAATAGATTACCGATTAAAAAATTAAAAGTTTTTATTTTAAAAAAAATAGAATTAAGTTAAAAAATGCCACAAAAATATTCTAAAAAGTCACAAATTAGATCTAAATGTTTAAACAACAAAAATCTATATGAGAGTACACAGGTAACTATAAAAAATAACAAAACTCCGACTGGAAGTACATGAGTTCTAAAACATATTAACTATAGTTCATTATAATATAAAAAGATACTGAAATAAAATCATCTTCAATATAAGTATACTTTTTAATTATTTAATTTGAAATAAGTTATGCATAATCGATATCGGTTGATCATATAATCGATTGATTACTTATTGAAATCAGAAAAAGATCGTACCGCTGTCATATGTATTTCTATCCTTAATACAAATTGAATTCACAGAATCTAAAGAGATTCTTTTGACCTAAAATAGCCAATTCATGGAGAAAAAGAAAATGAAAAAGACAAAACTTCACAGACCTTCTTTGAATTCCAGTGTTCCTTCGACAGTCCCTTGTTTTTCTTTCACTCTTCCACTATCCTTTTTCCTTTGACTTCTATTCAGTGCATTTTAAAGAACATTTTCTTCCCTCAAAATGTTTGGTACTTTTTCACAAAAACATTAGCTGAACATATCACAAAAAGATAGGTAATATATATATATATATATATATATATATAACCGGGACAGCATCTGATGAGCAGCCCCACTTTATTAAAAGATGAAAAGAAAAATAAAGTGTATAAAACTTACTCTAAAATAGGTGGATAAAACCATTATTAAACAAACAAAAGAAAAAAATTAAAGCTTGAGGAAATTGACGTAGCCTACGTAAGTAATGTGTTCCCTTTTGATCCAAGGTACACAGGCCCTGAGCATTAGGGGGCAAATTAGAAAAGACCATAAAACGATGGGTTGTGATAGTAGTGTAGCCAAGATTAGCTAAAGCATTTGAACAGCATTCGCCTTTTGGAAGATGCATAAGTCCTCAATTTGAAAAGTATGAATTAAATGGATTATTTCTGACAAATCCGATCAAGTAGCTCATGTATCTTAGATTTACCAATAATGGAACTAACAACTATGAAAGAGTCAATGTGGACAAAAAAGGGGAAGAAGCCATGGGCAGTAGCTAATTTAATGCCTGTGAGAACAACTGCTGCCTCCACAAAACCGTTAGTACCATGAGTACCCAAATACACGTAAAATCTGTGATAAACTCTTCTTGACAGGTGCTCAAGATCCCTCCAGTAGCAAAGACACCCGAGTTCCCCTTTAGAAGCACCATTCAAATTGAGAATAATCTAGTGGGAGGAAGTATAGTCCAACCATGCGTTATGCATGTGTGTATATATATATGCACAGGTATATATGTATATATGACGATATATATAAATAAATACATATATATAAATATAGGCATATATATAGATATATATACACATATATACCTATAAATATATGTATATATGTGTATGTATATATATGTGTGTATATATATACATATATGTGTGTGTATATTTGTATATGTGCATGTATGTATATATATGTATATGTATATACATACATATATATATATATGTATATAGGCATGCAGTGGCGGACCCAGAACATAAAACTTGGAGGGGCTGATTAACATTAAAAATTTTGCCAGAATTTTATTTATAAAATAGATGCATTCTAAGTACAAAACATTTAAACAATTCTAAATTTACAAATAAAATAGCAAAAAAGTAGGTAATCGCCCATTACCAATGAGAAGTGATCACCCATCACTCACGAGAAATGATTATCCATCACTCACGGGATAAGCATTATAATTCTAAATTTACAAATGAAATAGCAAAAAAATAAGTAATCGGCCATTACCAATGAGGAGTGATCACCAATCATTCACGAGGAATGATTACCCATCACTCATGATAATAAATACCTCTATCAAAGCTGAGAATCTTGATCAGAATCTTTAGATAACCGATGAACACGATCAGAAGACGAAATCCAATATGAGCTGCAATTAATTTAGAACGATTAGAAGATTAATATAAAAACAAATAACATTCATACAAATACTTTTACAATAAAAAAGAAATCAGTATTGAAAAATGATCTAAAATAGATTTTACATGTGAAGATTGAAGGAAATGATTAAGAGTTTTACCGTCTCCTTAATTCATCTCTAATTTCATAAAAAAAAATTATCAATGGGTTTATGCAATCCTGGATGCCAATAATCTCACAATCCGAAAACTCTACCCCTACTCAAGGCTTTTTAGACAACGTTTCTTCAACCGGTTTAGAACCTTTCTTCCACTTTTCAAAATATTTGTCCATAGTAAAAACCTATATAATAAATATTCAAATATTTTAAATTATATTCAACACATTTCACTGTTGACAAAATCATTAATTAGAACATAAATTAAATGAGCAATCATATTTTTTACAAAACCCTAAAAACAACCAAAAGAACATGAATATCACAGCAGAAGCAAGTAAGCAACTAGCAAGATTAATTTAAAAGCTTAGTAGCTTACCTTTTCTTCAAAAAGCAGAGAAGCAGAAAGCAGGCGCAGCACTGCAGAGGAGCAGCAGAGAAGCAGCAGCAAGGAGTAGCAGAGGAGCGCCGAGGACGTCTGGTCGCAGCGGCTGCCGGTCGCCGAGAAGAGAACAGGAGCACACAGCAGCAGTAAGAAGGAGCAGCAGAGCAGTAAGAAGGAGCAACAGAGCAGAAGAGCGGACTTCGTCTGTCTGGTCGCCACTGGTCGCCGAGAAGAGAAAAGGAAGCGCGCATCGTCGCTGTCGCCGAGAAGAGAAGAGGAAGGGAGAGGGAGGGTAGTTCGAGAGAGAGAGTGTAGGAAAAAGGAGAGTCGAGGGAGCAGTGGCGAGTTTGGTTTCAGGTGCGGCGCGAGAGAACATAATTTTTTTTTTAGCCCTAAACCTAGCCCAGAAGTCGTGGGGCTCTATTTGAAAAAAAAAAAACTGGGAGGGCTTGAATGTAAAAACATCAAAATTTCAAAAATTTTTTTTCCCGGGAGGGCTCGAGCCTACCCGAGCCCCCAAGTGGTTCCGCCAATGTATACATGTATATGTATATATATATACATATATATATAAATATATGTATATATACATATATATACATATATATAGATATATGTATTTATATATACATATATATAGATATATGTACATATATATAGATTTATTTATATATATACATATGCATGCATATATATATATACATATATACATATATACATATATACATATATATGGTTTCTGTGATTTCTATGTTAGCCTTCCATGTCATTAGAATTCATATTCCATGGTTATGTGTTAGTGTTTAATGAGAATAATATTCAATATATGTATATATATGTATATATGTATATAAATATATATATACAAACACACACATATATATACATATACACATATATATATATGTATATATATGGTTTATGTGTTAGCCTTCCATGTAATAGAATTCATGTTCCATAGTTATGTGTTAGTATTTAATGAGAATAGTATTCAAGTTTCATGGATTCTGTGTTAGTGTTACATGAAAATAGTATTGATGCTCCATGGGTTATCCGTGAAGGTTATATGAGATATACTGCATATTTCGTGGATTCTATATTAGGGTTTCATCGAAATGGTGTTGATGTTTAATGTGCTATATGTTAACATTACATGTAAATGGAATGCATGTTCATGAAAAAGTATAAAACATCTCATCGAACTATGATAATATATAACTAATTTACTAACCAAAAAAACATTAATTACATAAGAAAAAGACGAGTCAATCCCTTCATCTTTTCCAAATAACTTTTTGTTACTATTATTACTTTTATAATCATGTAATTACAATTACAAAAACATGGAACTTGAACAATTGAACTCCGATAATTTATAATTTTAAGAACCAGAAAAAACATTAATTTCAAAGGAATCCAATTCTTCCTCCTCATCTCCTCCAATAATAACTTTTTCACATTCCTCTATATATTTACTTTATGCAATTCAGTCAAAAACATACAAAAACATAGATAAATTACTAAAAAACATAGATAAATAACTAAAAAACTATTGTTGCCGATCAAACAAGATGCAAACTTTACCATTATTATCATTGGAACCTGTTGCCACTGTTGGAATGCCGCTGCCGCCACCGTAAAAATTGTTCATTTAAAAAAAAAAAGAATAAAGGCGATTTTTGATTTGATTATAGATTTCTAGAGAATATTAATGAATAGAAGGAGAGATAACGAAGAAAGGAAGAAAGAAGAAGGAGATGCGGGGGCTGGATATGTGGGAACAGAAGAGTGGTGCGTCGCTTAAAAAACCTTATAATTTGTAGCAAACCTTTTATTGTGAATAAAACGATGTAGTTCCACTAAGAGTGTATCTTTCACGGCATACTCGGTATGTATGGTGTAATTTTAAATTTTAGACTCTAGAATGGGGTTTTTTTTCTTTCCAAAATACAGTTTATGACATATTTGACTGACAAACCTTCTCTTGTAACTTTATCTTAATTTTTATAACTCCGTTCATGTAATTTTATATTTCATACCGTGAAATTCGACAAAATTTGAATACATGAGACACTAAGTGTAAAATAGCTCTTAAAATTTCTTTCACATGTTTCATGTTTCCAAATCAAACCAATTAAATCACAATACAATACGAGAAGTGTTGAAGTGGGATGAAGAGATGCACAATAATATTGATTTAATGACAAACAAAAAAAAAAAAAAGAGTGAAAATTGAAATTTAACTGTAAAAAAAATTGACATTTTTCTTTAATAATATTTTAAACGAATCTTCTTTTGTTGATTTTAAAAATAATTTTTCATGAAAAATTATGTTTCGAATCAATATATATATATATATATCTCTTAAAAGAAGAGTATTTCTTTCTCCTTTTCTTTTGGCAATATTTGATACGTACATTAGTTTCGCTGAGGTGCTTGTAAGCATATAATTTTTTTTTTCTTTTTGGTCAGAACAAATATAGGAGTCTCTTTTCGTGCAATGTTTTAGTCTCGTCTATACTTCATAATTTCGGGTATGGTTAAAATATTAAACTCAAATAGTTTCTTACTTCAATTTTTTGAATCACTATTTTCTTTGCTGAAATAGGAAAATATTGTGTTGTTTTGTTTCTTTAGATAAAATTTTGTTATAAATGGAATTATGCAAGTCAGAAATTTTAAAATATTATAGTATAAAATTAGAAATGATTATGTTATAAAAAGATAATAATATTTTAAAATTTTTTATCCAAAAAAATTTGAACAAATGTCACATTGAGCGTCTGACCCTTAATTTAGGAAATTAATTAGAACTGGAACCGAAGAGAAATAGATTAATGGCCAATTTCCTACCCATCTCAAAAAATGGTTATCTTCATCTGTCCAAATTGAAAACATGGCAGAAACAAATTCACCTAATGTATTTCCTGTTAATTTAGCAGAATGGAAAAAGTTACTATTTTCTACAAAATGAAAAGGTGCATTTTCTTTTTATTTTGGTGTTTTGAGGTGGTATCTTTAGGGAACTTAAATTTGCAACCTCCTCATATAAAGACCTCACATTTTTCATTTAAATCGCCCTTTATTAACTAAGTCTAAAGGACATGAATCTATATTTAAATTTAATCTTGTCTTTTAATTTTATTAATGCAAATATATGGGTTAATTCCCTTTGGAGCCAAAATCTTTTTTGAAGTTTTTAATAGATTTTTGGTAAGTAAAATATATTTAGTTACTTACCAAAGATCGACATATAAACTCTGAGATCAATTAAGAAATGTTACCGACTTCTATAAAAAGAAGATATATTTTAAATTACGTATTTTCCTTAAACATTATATTCTTTTGTCCCACTAAGTGGACTCTTTCTCGTTCATCTTTGGTAGAACAGTCAGCGTTGACGTAAATATTGTAACTCATCTTCCTTAAATGTCATAGATTCTTTTGTCCCACTAGGTGGACTCTTTCGTTCATTTTTAGTAGAACATTTGGGGTTGACGTTAAATATTGGGACGTAATAAATGTATATATTTTATACTTTACTATAATATAGAATAACTAAAATTTACAAACCCATTTAAGAGAAACTAGCAAGTAAAAATTGTAAAAACAATTAGTTATACTTTTAAAAAAATAAAAATGATGAGAATCTTACAGGAAAAAAAAGAAAAAAAAAAAAGAAAAAAAAAAAAAAACTTCAACATAAGGAGTCAAAAGCATTGAAAAGATTTACTT
The DNA here is from genome assembly GCA_028651295.1 of Catharanthus roseus. Taxonomy (NCBI): domain Eukaryota; kingdom Viridiplantae; phylum Streptophyta; class Magnoliopsida; order Gentianales; family Apocynaceae; genus Catharanthus; species Catharanthus roseus. Next base: position 3,083,721 of record JAPQWS010000001.1, on the reverse strand, counting down.
GGTTTGACAATTTTGTGATAAGGCAAACGAGATTGTAAATATTTCTCCCAACCAAGTGTACTTAATTATTTTGTTTTTATCTCTGGGAAGGAAAATTACAGAAACAAACTCTCAAAATATTTTCCTTTTCATTTTTATTAAAGAAATTATTTTTTTCTTCTTTTTCTTATTCTCAACTTGGTTGTAACTAAATTAAAAAATTTATTTACCTTTATATTTTTTTAAATTTGAATTTACATTTGCTCTCACAAATAATTTAATTTTAACAATATCAAAAAAAACAAAAATTTTCCAAATTAAAAATCAATGCAAGTAGACTCTTTAATCAAATTTTTTCAAAGGAAAGTAATCACCAAAGGAAATTTCCCATTCATAAATCACCCATTTGTGATTTTGTTTTTCTTCTTTAATTTTCCCCACTCACCTATTAACCTCTCTTCACCCTTTTCCTCCTTATATTCTCTTAATAAATATTCCTCTTTGAACTCTCTCTCCACATAACTAATCCTTCTTCTTCTTCTGTGTTTCTCTCTTCACTCATCACTCTCCTGAAGCTTTCTTCTTCTTCATCTATAGCCATGAAATCTACTTTTTGGAACTGAAATTATGGTGGGATTTTCATTCTCTTTCCCTTGGAGATACAGTTTCCTTGTTTATTAAGTGACAAACTCAATCTTCTACTGTATCTTTCAATCTTTCTTTCTTTTTATTTATAATTTTTTTTCTAGAAGGAGTTGAGTCCCCAGTTCCCTACTGTCCATTAACATCCCTATGGCCCTAAGTCTTCGTTTCTAGGGTTTATCTCCTTTTAGCCTCCTTTCTTATCTCTCTAAACTGACAGTTCACTCATCAGCTGGTTATCTTTTGTCCCCCCCTTTTTTTTTTCCTTTGTGAAAAATGGTTTCTTCAAATCAAGACAGCAAAGAAGATTCTGTAGCTAGTTATTATCTCAAGGAAGCTGAATCAGCCCGTCCCGATGGAAAATTCGTCTCCTCCTCGACCAAGCTCAAGATTGTTGAATCTAATAAGAGATTTCATGAAGAAGAAGAGGTTGTTGAGTCGGCCCCTGGCCCAGCCCCCGCCCCTCAGGCGCCGAAGGAACATTACTGTGCTGATTGTGACAAGAGTTTTAGCTCTGGTAAAGCTTTAGGTGGTCATATGAGTAGTGCTCATGTTCAAGCTGGGAAAGATTATCAATCTAAAAAGATGAGAATGAAAAAGCTTAAGAAACGTGGTGGATCTGATTTGGATGAATTTAAAGCTGCAGTTGATGCTGATGCTGGTGGTGAAACAAAGGTGATTATTTGTGATATTTGTGACAAGGTTTTTAGGTCACGGAAATCCTTGTATGGACATATGAGATGTCATCCTGAGCGCGTTTATCGAGGTATGCACCCTCCTCCCCCCCTAGAATCTTGCTCAGCTCAACCAGAATCTTCTTCTTTTGCTGAGAAGAAGATTCAGACATCCTCCTCTCAATTATCTTATCGAGAGGAGGATGATCGTGCGTTTTCGTTACTATATGATTATAATGATGAGAATGACGACCAGAATGACGACGTCAATGTTCTTGAGAAATTTTATTCAGATTCGACTCATCGAGTTAGGGTAAAATCTGAATCTTCTCCTGTGATTGATTTGACTAAGTTTTTAAGTAGAAATTGGACAGTCACGGGTAGGCGTGGCCGCCCTGGAAGAAACCGTTCTGGGCTTGACGACGCCTCCTCCTCTTGGGATGATGAGACAATTTCTACAGAAGAAGCTGAAGAATTAGGCCAAGCTGCTTATTCTCTTGTAAATCTAGGTAATTCACTTGTCAAATCCGAGGAAACTGATCAGGATATTAACATTAAAAAGAGAAGGAAAGCACAGGATTTGGATTTTTCTTCTAAATCGAATAGGCAAAGAGTTGAGGACTCTTGTCCACCAGCTGTGAGGGGGAAACTAGTTATTGGTGAAAAAAAATCAAAGCCTAAAGCTAATGAAATTGTTCAATATAAAGGCAAAGGGAAGGCTCCATTGATTGAATCCAACTTTGATGAGGACGAGGATTCTTACAGCAACAATTCCTTTTTCGATGATGATTATGATAGCGAGAGAACTCCTGATCAGTACCCGAATCAAAGATTTCTCGACGAATTTAGGAGGAAACCTAATTCAGTGGTGTTGAAGGAGAAGGAGAAGGAGAAGGAGACAGATTTGACACCGGAAAAATACAAATGCAGCACTTGTAAGAAGACATTCGCGACACATCAAGCATTGGGAGGACATAGGTCAAGTCATAACAAGTTAAGGGTAAGCATCCAGAATCCAATTGATGATGATGATGATGATTTTTCTAATTCTTCTCCTCCTCCTGATGATGAAAAAGAATATTCAAATTTAATTGCTATTTCATCCCAAAGCTTATTGGAGAAAGATGGATCTGGATCGAAATCTGCAGGTGAGAATAATAACTGTCACCGGTGTCAGATTTGTTACAAAACATTCTCTTCAGGTCAAGCTCTTGGAGGTCATATGAGATGCCATGCTAGTGCTAGTGCTAGTGCCGGTCCATCGGCATCGGCATCGACATCTCCTCCTCCTCAAGGAGGAGCTAATATTATGCGTTATAATTCTATGCAGAAAGTGTTGAATTTCGATCTAAATCAACTTCCTCCTCAGGTTGATGATCAAGATGGCAAAAGTGGTGGAGATTGATTAGTGTTAGTGAATTTCTGTGCGTGTTTTTTAAAATTTTTTTTTTTATGAATATGTTTGTCCTTTTTTTCAATTGAGACCATGACTAGTGTGTTTCTAATATAATTCTGTAATGAATGTTCTTCTCAATGTAGTGAAGATTTTATCTATGAATGAAATTGATGGCAATTGTTTCCCTAAGGTCTGAATCATTTTGGTTTTGTAATTTTTTTTTGGTTACTTTTTTGTTCTTCTTATTTGTCAAAGAAATCTTTTCTCATGTTTCGTGAATTGAAGAATGCAAAAATTCAATTACTAACCAGGTTTATGTCTCGTCTTATAAACATTATCTTTGATCTCAATTAAATAAAGTAATATAACTTAATACAAACCACCTAATATAATATAGATAGAGATGTAGATGAAATTTCCGAATACTGCCTCCACTTAACACAATAACTCTCCACTTGATAATGTTGGGAACAAAATTATTTTAATAAATTATCAATTTAAACAGTATAATATTGAGTGATTTAAGGCTTTTAGAAAAATCTTGAAAGAAGTTTTACGAATTTGATGAAGAAATAAAATTAAAATATACTCTAATTTGTAATTGGCTATTTGCAATTGAAGAAAGGTTTTTCAACTGAGCATCACGATGTTGGAACTTCACAATTCAACATCAAGATATATTAAAACTCTCACCGGAATGATGTATTATATATTTTTTTGGAAAGGGAAGATTTATTATATTAAAGGGATTATCTATTTATCGAAAAATCTTCTCCGAAAATTATTATCTCATTAATTTATCGAAATTACTAATTTTTAACCTGCCCAATTCGGAAATGATGTAAAATATGAATATAGAGAGATGATTGATTTATCAAATATTATTTTATAGAAGGTTTATTGTATATGAAACACTTTTGATATTTTAGGATTGAACTAGTGTGTTATGTTCAGAGATTCAACTTTTAATAGTTAATGTGTTATGTTCCTAACAGAAAACGAAAAAGAAAGCAGAGATGAGTAAATATTATAGAAATAATATATTTGTGTTTTTCTCTTTAATCATATTTCCTCAAGGTGATAATGTCATTTTCATCCCAATATATTTTTCTTTTTCTTATTAAATTTGGTCCACAACTATTAATATTAGGATAAATAACAAAATGTCACCCTGAAGTTAGGGTGTAAGAGCATTATACATCATAAATTTAAAAATATGCACTTTATCCTTACCATCAATAGTCAATGATCAATTTAAGTAAAACGTCTAAAATACTCTTCATATAAGTTATATTTTTTTTATAAAGTAATCCTAAAGTTTGATGTAAAAATCAATTTGGCCCATATCGTAACTTATAGTTGTAGTTTATTACAAAATAAATTTGTGAAGTTTGAAATATTTTTCAGTCTATATTATTTAAAAATATATTATTTAACTAAAAAAAGTACTTATTTTCCTAAAAAAATTACACGGTTATGATTTGTCATTAATTTATTGTAATAAATACTAATATTTAATAGTAAATTTTTGAACAAAAAATTAAATTTTCATCTATTAATTAAGTACTTTGCTAAATGCCCAAAAATATCATATTCGTAAAGCAAAAACAATAGACAAACTCCTATGAATGTAGAAAATATACCGGATTGTTTGATTGGAAGTGTCAAGCCATCAATAACTATTTAGTTAAAATAAATGAAGAATTCATTTTGATCGAATTGACTAGCTTCCTTTGTTTACTATGGATCATATCTCATTTCAAGATGAAATCCTATTTCCATTATTTGCGATTTTTTAGTTAGTATAGCTTTCCATCTATCTCTTACTCTTTTACAAATTCTCTTCTTTTCACCTAGAATTCTATCTAAAGAAAAAGAAAGAGAATTCAAAATAAATATGGAATTCTTCTTAGAATTTGGAATTTCTTCATTATTTATTATTAACATCTATTATATTTTTTGAAATTGAATTAAATAAATAGAAATAAATAGAAAAAATCGAATTCAAATATATTATTTAACCCTTGTTACAAGAAATTACTATATATATTAGTTAAATGTTTTTGGCAAAGAATTCAATATACATATTTAAAGTTAACAAAATCTTTTATTCTATTTAACTAAATACTTTTATTTTTTTATTGAATTAAATTTAAAGTCCGCATAATATTTTTCTTAAATAATTAAGTTTTTCTAAAGTCAAATAATCAATATTTAAAGAGATAAACTAAAAATATATTATTATAAATTTTATGAAAGTATTTTCTAATAAATTAAAACTATAAATTATGGTATGAACTAAAATGATTTTACATTGAACTTTATGGATGCTAGTATGCAACAAATTCTAACTTACATGAAGGTTATTTGGGGCATTTTTTAAATTGGTCATTGACTATTGATTCGATGGGGGGTAAAGTGCATATTTTTTAAATTTAGAGGCTAAAGTGCTCTTACACTCTAACTTTAAGGTGGTATTTTGCTATTAATCCTTAATTTTAACTTTGGTCATTATTCTTCAACTAATTTACGAGCAATCTTTTTTGTTCTCTTGAATTATTTTCGATAATTTTTGTCCCGTTATGAGGATTTTGACTCCTATAATTTTAAATATGAAGAGTAAAATAAGAAATTGAATAGATTGAGTTTCCTTAGATGCAATGTGATGGTCTCTTTCGTTATCCTCAAATAGTTTGGGTTGTTGTAGAACTCGAAAGTAGCTCCAATTTCCATTCGAAGTTGTGAATACCACTGTATCCTCACTCCACCATTTCTCATTCAAGTTACAAGGCAGAAGCTTAAAGCCTTCTTGTTCTCCAATCACATAAAGATAAGACCATTCGATGTGGAGTTGGGTTAATTTCGTCGAACTCGGATCTCGGAGAGGTAGAGCATTAGATTTAGGAGAAATATGCATAGAGGGTGAGTTATATTGTATGAAAAGCTTTATCCTTTTTCTTTTTTTTTTTTTAAACTAAGTTTATTGAATTTCTAATTTTACACTTCAGGGTTTAAAAGTGTTGAAGTCAAAATCTTCAGAAGTAATTAATATTACTTGAATCGTCCAAAAAGACAAAAAAAATTACTCATAAATTAGTTCAGGATGAAAAAATTAAAATTAATAGTTTTGACCAAATGCAACTGAGGAAAATATGTTGAGGACGAAAAATGACATTTACTTAAAAGCAAAAAGACTTCTTGTACGAACAATATACAATTTTTTTTAAAAGGTACAATATAGCTTTAAATTAACTGTTGTTAATTTAAAAGAAAAATATATTTTAAAAAAAAGGAACAACATATAGTTATATATGAAAATAACATAATATATATTTAGAAAAAAAAGAAAATAATATATAATATGAACCATATTATTATTGCATTGAAAGGAAAATAAAAGTACTTTTTTGAGAGAAGGAAAATAAAAATACTTTGACTACTGGCTTGGTAAAGGGTGAATGCAGTTGATTTCACGCTGCGCTTTACTAGTTAGAGTTTAGAAAGTAACCTATTGAAGTATCAAAGATGCATTTAGCCCGACGGTAACAACTGGTGTTTTTATGATAACAAGACGCTCCCCTTTATTTGAATACCCACCTCTGGCCCATCCCACTTCTGCCAGAATCTAAGTTAATACGTGGCCGCACTCCATTTTCTGAGAAATATTTACCATCTGAAAGAGGAAAAAATGCCACTGTGGTGCTGGGCGATGGGAGCAACTTGTCTAGTCTTGCAGTGCACTCCTTAGGTCCACAGATGCTGCATAACCTCGATGATGTTTCCCAATGTGCCTATGATGTAGTGCCCGGCGGGCCATCAACACGGGAAGAGAGCTTCAAGCAAAAAGGCTTGTGCAATCAAGTGAGTTCCCCAGTTATGAGTTGGGTACTTTAGCCACGTTTTTAGCTCTTCCCAGGGAGATGTGGTGGGGGAAGGAAAAGGCTTTCGGAGATTGGGCCATAAGTATAAAGGAATGGCCATAGGAATGGGCACATCATACTATCTCTTCTTCGTGAAAATCAGACCAAACTCCTTTGCTATCAATATACAAGTACTACGTGAATTCCCCATCAACTGACTAGTGCTAGATTAACAGCCTATGTTCGAGTACCAGACGCTACGAGGTTAAAGTAACCCATGTTATATTCCCAGGAAAAGCTCAGTCCTCTATTGGTTCTTATGCAAGAGTTTTAAACTCTCAAGGCGCAAAGACAGGCCCTTTCCATTCCTGAATCTTCAGGGGGCAACGGGGGACCAGACCACTAGCCTAGATAATAAAAAGGCACGGCTACTATTTCATCAATTTATCGTAATCGAAAATCAACTCGTACTAACCAATCGAATTGGTTGACTCGTAGACAGAATAAAAGAAGAATAGGCGGGTACAACCCTTTCCTTCAGATTGACTTTCCCTTTCTCCTTTTGGGGTCTGTTGGAGCGTGCTGCTATGATGTAAGGTACAGTCGTCCAGAGACAACCCTGGGGATGTGTCTCGATCTCCCATGTGTGAAATCCTTGTATTCCGTCCTCACTTTGGATTTCTTGGTTGAGGGGGCATTCCATCCAGTGTAAGTATATGGATAATCTAGAATGCTACGTGGCATACCCGATATCTCGGATACCAGAATCAGATATTCACCCTTGCTTACACAATTGATGCCTTACATAGAATGAACTTATGAAGAATGTGGTCTAGAATATTCTTTTTCATGAATAATGCTTTGTCCTTTTCACTAGCAAAAAATGATTTGATTTAAGTTCCAAAAGAAGAAAATAAGGGAATTACTTTCAACATTTTTATTCTATCTATAAATGGAAAGAAAATAAATTCCCAACTTACGATGCCTATAGAATCTAGAAACATGGAAACTAATTAATCCACAATAACGTTCGTTAATACTTCCTAACAAATAGAAAAGCAAAAAGAAAATACGTAAATATATTCTCGTGGAGTTGTTATATCATGTATCCATGATTAGGATCATAAATGGAACGGATTTTATCTGTACTCAATTGGGTCTCTACGTGTTTACAGCGAGTAAGTTTTAAATTTTACACCCACGAACTCAGACCCATACTCATACCTATATAATTTCTATTAAATGGGTTTGGACGAGATATATGATACCCAGACGCATTTACTTGTCATAATAAAATAATAATATATTTATATATATTATATTATTTCTATATTTTTCTAGTGAAGATAATTTATTTTCCTAACTCTGTTCTCACTCTCTATTCTCTAAAAAAATATAATTTATTTTATATTTTAGAGATGGTAAAGGATTGTATTTGTTGTGGAGATGTTAAAGAAGTGATGTTATCATGTTATAATTTTCATTTTAAGGCTCTCAAAAAAAAAAAAAAAATCAGAAGTATTGTTTTATATATTTTTATTTAACCGGAAAAAAAAAAAAGAAAAATAGCTATTCTAAACGGGTCTAGTCAAACCCTATCCGAGACCTTGGAAGGTCGGGTCTGTAACACCCCACTCGGTAGGCACCTCGGGCAATCTTGAGATGGCGATTGTCGTAAACGTAGGAGTCGAGGTCTAACGTAGTAAAATCTAAGAATTTATGGAACACACTTTTTAGCGATTTAAAATATTTAGCAATCTCGTATAAGGTTTAAAGTAGTATTTTTTTATGAAAGGATTTTATCTTTTATTTCTATAGTATTATTAATATTATTATTAGTATTATTATTTATATATATTTTAGATTATAATGGTTTATTAAAAAAAAAAAAAAACAAAAATTGCCACTTGTCCTAAGATGGGTGACACTTGTCACCTTTCATGTCCACCTAGATAGGTATATATATAGGCATGGAGGAGGAAGGTTGATGATTTTTTTTGGTCTCTCCCTCCTCTCCTCTCGGCTCATCATAAAAAAAAAAAAAAAGTAAATGAAATTTGTTTTTCTTTTTCTTTATTTCTTTCTTTCCACTCTCTTTTCGTCACTTTGAGATCCCAACTTGCATTCTTGTGGGATTTATGCTAGTTAACAAGTGTATATATATTTATATATACATATTCCTTGAAACTAAGAGCTAAGAAATAGTTTTTATTTATTTACTTATTTATTTGGTTAGCTAAGTTCTTAGTTTATTTTCTCCTCTTTATTGATGAGTTATATGATTTGATTATGGATTCTTAAGACGAGATGTTTTGGGTATAAATTGGTTTAAAATCTAGTCGATTTTTGTTTTGGTTTCTCTTATTTAATCTTATATAAATTTATTCATTTAATTTTTCTTGGTATAATTCTTTTATTTAAAATGATTTTAGTGTACCTAATTTTTGAGAAATGATTTTTGTGTACTTTCTTCTATATACATATATATATATATATTTTAGTATACACAATTGTTTATATTCTCACATATATATAGATATATTTAGTGTATATATTTGCATGTATAGTTTAATATATATCTTTAGTATATATATATTTACATGTACATTTATAGTATACGTATTTTCAAGTTTAAATTTCAATTGTTTATATATATATGTATATCTTTTTGCATGCATGGGGATTTTATAAAGAATTGTAGTGCATGAAGTCTTGAATATATTTTACTATATAAATAAATTCTAGTATATATAACTTTATACATGCTTGTGGTATATAATTGTTGTGAACAATTTTAGTATATATAGTTGGTAAATATATATTTTAGTATATATGAGATTCTCTTTTTATATAAATAATTTTAGCAAATAAAGTCTTGTATATATATATATATATATTTTAGTACATAACTTTGTATATATTTTATATACATAACTTCTGTAACTAATTTTGACATTCATTAATTTCATATATTTTTAGTATAAATGATTCTTGGAAATGATTTTAACCACAATGGATTTATATATATATAATTTTGGGTATGCTTAACTTTTATGACTAATCTTGATATATATACACACTTAATTTTTGTATATGACGTTAGCATATATATATATGTGTGTGTATGTGTTTTGTATCACCAGTGCGTAGGTATTCTTTTAGTGTAGATGGGTTAAGAAGTCGATGATCTTGGGATTAGCATGTGTGTAGTTATAACCTAGGTTCATAAAGAGTTATTGCCTTTCACTTTTGGTGGCGAATAGAAATGTTTGGATTTGTACTTAAGTGTTTATTGATATTATGTTTGAAGAATTATAGCACCAGAGCCGTATCCAAGCGAGTCCACAAAACCCTGTTTTCTAATATTTGCAATATTACGGGCGTCGTAAGACGTGTTTCCTGTACTTGTTATAAAATATTTACTACATTCAGCATGTTATAATTTAACATGTCTTTCGGAGATGTTCTCCACAATGTGTTACCTATTTTCCTAGACAATGCATAGGAGTTGTGCTCCATATAGGTGTGGTTTTTTTTAAAATGGTATATAATTGCTGTGAAGCAGGATTTGATTGTACACAGGTTTTCTAGGAAGAATTATATATGTTGGGAAAATGTTCTGGTTTTCGAAGAGCTACCCTATTTGGACATGCATGAGTATACATCTAGCATAATTATGTGAATTTTGCATAAACATGTGGTGAACTGGCGGATGGAGATTTTATTAAATATTAATGACCTGGTTCTGTTATGATGGCTGGTCAAGCGGCTTTTCTTTTTGTAAAAACATGGAAAAAACCCCATTTTGACCGGAGATACAGTTCTAGATTATGTAGATATGTTCGGAAGCTTCAGAGGAATGCATTGTACGTGGCTAGTCCCCCGTACGAGGGCCTCTTCCGATGGCGTGGACGATTTAGACTCGGAAGAGTGGATCCACTTGAAGAGGGGCGTAGACTGTGGCGGGTGTGGCCCAATCGTTCTACATGGACACCACATCATGCTCTACAGTGGGGTTTGATCGCCTAGTGAAGAGTCAGGAGGGACTCGACACCGAGGTTGGTCCCAGGGCAGACTTGGTAGGTGCCTCAAGAATCTGTAGCTTGATGTTTTGACCAGTTTTGGGGAGAACAGTTTTTTGGCAATCGAGCACTCGCACGGTGTTGGGCTGGTATTGACTACGAGATGCCAGACTTGTTTCCGATGACCTCGTTTTGGGATTCGAACCTTGTCCGTTGAACCCGATTGTAGCATTGCATGTTTCTTTGCATTCGGGTGTAGAAGCTGCGCTAATTTATCTTGATTCGTTCAGACTTCCCAGCCGCGCTCGAAACCCTTATTCCGGTTCAAGCACCAGTATTGTTAAAATAAAAGGTTTTCTTAGAATATTGCATAAAATGGTTTCGTGAAATTGCATCATCATTATTTCAAAGAAATCACTGAGACGCACACACACACACACACGTGGACTCACTGAGCGTTCGCGCTCACGTTTTCCATTTCATGTTTTCTCCTCAGATTAACTCAGGACAAACAGGGGTACGATAAGTCGTTGAAGTTGCGGGCATGGAATCTTGGACCATGTTTCTCTAGAAGGACATGTTTATGCTTTAGTTGTCACATATTATGTTTTATTTTTCTTAGACTCGGGCCAGGTATAAGGTTCTTCTATTTATATTATTATGGATTTTTGTTGGTATAAGACTCTTATTTTGTATCGCAATAGTTTTAAGAAGTTTTTTTTTTGTTTTTTTTTTTTTTAAATCTTGTGTTTGGCACGATCTAGTGGTAACAGATTTATTTAAGTTTTTCTGCTGCATATTTTGTGTATATACTTTTAGTGTTGCCCCGGGGTTGGGCTCTCATTTTTTGGGAACTTATAATCTAGTGCCGAGAGGTACACAGATACCTTACTCAGCCGCAGTTGATCTAGTGGCAGGGTTAGGGGTATCATAGGGTCTATGTCCATAAAATACATACCCTCCTAGTCTGAGTCTGGATTTGGGTCCATGTTTTATTATAAGGGTGTATGTATGGTATAAAGAGTACCGTACCCATCTTAACCCGTTTACAGGCCTACCCATGATATGTCACGTACCAAAACTATGTAGTTTTGTTTAGTCAAAGAAATAAGTTAAAAAAACAAGTCCCATTCTCACCCCAAAGAAATTGAAACACACGCGCACGTTCCCCTCCCAAAAAACCCTCATGCACGTTTCTCTCTCTAACGAAACTCAAGCAACCGATCGTTCCCTTTTCTCCGATTAACAACTAGTTCTTCCGTCTTTCTTCCTCCGTTCTTTGAATCTTCCCTATTTATAAAGATTGTTTGAAGTTGCATTTGAGAACTCTACAAATGTTGTTGAAAAGGTGTCCTCAGAAGGGAAAGAGTCTCTAGATGTTGTATCAAGATTTCTGATGAAAAATTTGAATTTTTCAAGCAAAAGTTATCCAAGTTTATGATTGTTTATCTCAGAAAGTTAAGAGTCATTGTTTACTGATTTATGTACTCACCTTGATTATGTTTCTATATAGAGCTTTTGTGCTATAATGGAGCCTTTTTTTTTTCCTAAAGATATCAGATCTTGTTCTCTTGCATATCAATTTATACCATGAATTTCATACATGGATGCAGAATGCGCATGTTAATATATGAGTACAATTTAATATTCTAATAGTTTTGTAAGATTTCTTAGAACACATTAATAAAGATAAAATATGCATATATGATTACGAGTTTTTTTGTCCTGGTTTGAACCAAATACCTTCCATAATCAATATGTACTTTTTTATGATTTATTGTCCATTAAGGGACCTGCAGTTAGAAAAGTAGGTACTCACGATTATAAAAGTTTGCGTTCTTAAGTTATTAAAATAGGTGCACATGCTTACAGTCACCTATTTTACATGTTTATATCATAATTACTATTGGTTATGAAAAATAGGCACACCTAGTTGCAAAAATGAGCATTAATAGCACTACAAATAATAAGGCTTTTACCGATGGTATTCACTGATAGCAGCTTGACTGTCGAAAATTACTGTCGGCTCACTGACATGGAAGGGAATATGATGGATGAATTTTCGATGGAAGGGAATATGATGGATGAATTTTCGATAAAGGTAAAAAATTTAGAGGGAGACTTTGCACTAAAAAACGAACGACTGCTACTGATAGCTACTCCCGTTGGTAACTCATGATGCCAACAATGGTTTACAATAGGCATTATTCCGTCGGTAATGGAAATGAGGTACCGACACCATTGCTAACGCTTGGACGTCGGTAAAGTGAATAACTGACGTTAGTTAAATAAGAAAACGATACCGTCGTTAATTTAATTTCTGTACTGTCGATGTTACCGATGGTTTTAGCTATCGGTACACTATTAAAATTCGTTATCGATGGAGATTTCGTTGGTAACAAAGTCCCAAAATTACAAAAAGGGCAAACCCTCCTCCTTTATCCCTAAATTGATTTCCCCCAAATTCCCAAATTCATTTCTCCTCCCGCGAAACGCCTCTTCCCTCCCGTTCCCACCAGTTGCCGACGACTGTAAGCTTCTCCGATGCAACCCCTACCTTCCTCTTGCTGTCTACCACTGGTAAGTCCTCTCTCTCTCTCTCTCTCTATATATATATACATGTATATATATGTCTTTCTCCTCTGTTTTCTTCTTCATCTTCTTATTTTCTTCTTGTTTCCTCTTACTCTTCTTCTTCTTCTTTTTAGCTATTGGAGTTGACTGGAGTTACCCTTTTGCTGTTGATGTCACCGTCACTGCCGCTGGAAACTAGAGACCATGACATGCTTAAAATTGAGTTTTTCCTTTCTTTCTTCCTACTTATTACTATTATCAACATAAAAGTTTTTTCTTTGAGAAATTTGCTTGGTTTTGGTTGCATTGTGTAGTTTTGATTGTTTGGATTTTTTTTTATTGTTGAATGCTCTAATTATGTTTTCTGTTAAAAGATAAACTTTGGTTTCTACAAAAAAAAATACTGCACTGTAAGGCTAACACATATAATCTAATCAGTTTAGAAGTATTTGCAGTGTGGCGTTGAGCTGGAAACTTTGTATTCATGGCTTTCACAAAACATAATTAATTAACAAGTACTTAATCTATTGGGGTTTTGCTCCAAGACCTAATCAACATTAAGTTTTGACGCTATTTTCTGCATTTTTATGGGATTGTTGGAGCAAAAATTCCAACCCGATTGAAGATTATGACTTCAATTGGAGGATTAATGAATAGAAAATCAACAAATAAAGTGAATAGAGTTGTAATATCGTATTCACAATGAAGAGCTAGGTTTTGGCGAGAAGAAAGGAGGGGCTGAAATCTAGAGAATTTTTTGTTGAAGAATTTTCTTGAATATGAGGATAAAATGATATTTTGGTTAAACTGAATTTAGATGCCTCAGTGAAGTGATTACCTTTGAAAGTATATGAATTGTTAAATTTTTTGGGATGTCCCTATTTGAGTATGGAATATGTTTGAATATATTTAAAGTATGTTTTTGTTATATTTCATTTATCTTTTATGAGATTGGTAGATAAAAGAGATTCAATTCAAAATAAGTTGATTGTTTTAAGAGAAATAAAATAGTTATGAGACTATTTGAATATATGTGCTAATATTGTTAGTGGACAAATTTATTCTTCAAAACTTGTGGTGTTTTTTTAAAGATATATATTTAAAAGTATATCAATTGAGGATATTGGGAAAAAAGTATGTTACTTGTGGTGTTTTATTACTTCCAAAATATATTGCATATATGAATAATTATTGTGTGATAATGAAGAAGACATTATAGATAAGGTTAGGAATAGGAAAAAATTGGAAGAGGAGAATGACAGAAAATATTATAAACGATGATTGAGATATATAGCATATGGGACAATTATTGTCATAAAGTTGGAAGAGTAGAGAAAACTAGAAAGACATTAAATTTGAAGTGAAATAGTATTATTTAAAAAAAAATGAATGGATCATGGATTAAAGAAAGAGTTAACATGTGTCTTTTATCATTTCTTCTATTCTAATTTATTTAAAAGTATTCACGTCCTCCTTTGACTAACTAGTTCAACTTTATAAGTATTTTTCCTTTTTAGGGGTGGAGAACTTTATTAAAGTTTTAAAAGTTAAGTAAAGTCTTCATTTGACAGATAACTTCATATAAAGATATTTTTAAACGTAACTCTAATTTTAATGCTAGTTAATTATGGTTTTCAAATGCTTCCTAATTTAAGAACAAGAACAACGTTTAATTTTAGATAGAAAGATTCTAATTTCTATGAATTGATATTTACAAATGTGCTTAATTTTCACAATCTCAACTCTTACCTTAAACAAAAGAAGGACAAGGACAAATTGTTATGGTGGAAATTAATGGAGAAACTTGCTTATGTTTGATTCATTATGAGTGTCTTTTTTTCTTCTTGCTAAATGATTATTATACGCACACATACATACACACACATATATATACATACTATGATTATAAATCATATTTTTAAAGGCAGTTATATACTTTAGTCATAAAATATTTTAACTATAGTTATATACTATAGTTTAAAATATAGATATATTATGAATATAAACTATATATATTATAAATCATATTTTTAAGTATTGTTATATACTTTATATATATAATATGGATTTAGAGTGAAAAAGGATATATGTATATATATTAATAAATAGTAACCTTATTATTTGAGTTTTATAAACAATGACCTATCAACTTTATTAACGTTATTATTAAGTTTAATTTTTACCGACGAAGTTTACAGATGGCAAAAGTGTCCGTTGGTGATTAATGTATATAAAATAGTCAAATGCTCTTTGCAAATATTTGTGCTAAATTAATGCAAAGCATTTCATCTTTTATTTTATGACTTTGTTCCTTGATTGGGAACGTCAAGTGAAAACCTTTTCATGGTGAAAAATATAGTGAAATTGTCAAGGCTAAGTTAGTTATTGCTGAATTTGAGTTATGCACTTCATTGGTGGGAAAGGATTGCCACTCAAAGGGTTAGAAATGGAAGGCAATTGGTTGAAACTTAAGTCGAATTGAAGACTCTTATGAGAGAAAGATTTATACTGGAGAATTATTATAGGGAGCTTCACTACAAATTGATGACTCTTAGGCAAGGTAGGAAAAGTGTTGAAGAGTATAGGTAAGAGATGGAGTTATACACTTTGAGGTTGAGCTTGGAGGAGGACAAGGATGCTTTTATTCCTAGATTTGTAAGTGGTCTCAATAGGGACATTGCTAACAAATTAGAATTGTACCCTTACACCACTTATGAAGACATGTGCCATTTAGCAACCAAGATTGAGACTCAAAGGAAGAGAAGTGGTTTCTCCAAAACTACTCTTTCTTTTTCAAAAAAACGTGGTATCTAAGCCTTAAGCATCTACTTTCAAAGATTGGCCAAAGAAGGAGGAAACACCTAAGGTGGCTTTCAAAGATAATTCTAAGTCTGAGGTGGAAGAGAAAGGTAGATTGATCACGAATCCAACTAGGTGCTTTAAATGGAATTGTCACACCAAGAGGACTTTGATCTTTTGTGAAGACTTGAATGTTGGATTGAGAAAGACGATGAAGAAAGTCTTGAGAACACTGTTGATGATGGGAATAGCCATAAAGATGGAACTGTTGGGCATGCTTCTCTAGATGCCGAGGAAGATGCTTTGAGTATGGTAACTATAAGAGCCTTAATTACCCACACTATTGAAGATGACTCAAGTCTACAAAGGGAAAACATCTTTCATACCAAATGTAAGACTTGCTAACCTCATTATAGATAGTGGTAGTTGCATAAATATAGCTAGCACTTAGCTTGTAGATAAGTTGAAGTGGCCTACTACTAAGCATCCTAGTCAGTAAAAGTTGCATTGGTTGAATAATAGTGGAAAAATTAAGGTGGTGAGGCAAGTGAAAGTGCCTATCACTATAAAAACATACAATGATGAAGTGGTATTTGATGGAGTGCCTATGCAAGCTTGCCACTTCTTCCTAGGTGGCCATTGGCAATTCGACAGGAAAGTCATTCATCATAAGGAGAAGAATATTTACACATTTGTAAAGGATGGCAAATCCCATACCATGAATCCCCTTGCACCTTAACGGGTTATAGAAGAGCAAAAGAAAATGAAAGAAAAAGAAAGAATTGAGGATGAACAAAACAGAAAAATCATGGATGAAAGAAAGATAGTTGAGGGAAAGAAATTAGTGTTGAAAAGACAAAAGAGGTAAAAGTTAAGAGTGAACAAGAATATAAGTGATCAAGAGAGAGAGAGAGAGAGAGAGAGAGAGAGAGAGAGAGAGAGAGAGAGAGAGAGAGAGAGAGAGAGAGAGAGAGAGAGTGATATAAAAGAAAAGAGATGCTTCTATGAAAAAGAGAGTGAGATCATAGAAGCTATTGAAAAGAAAGAGTTGGTGTTATTCTTATATTGCAAGTAAGCAGTTGTTTCTACTAATGATAATTTATCTTCTTTATCTAGTGCCATCGTGAAGGTGATTGAAGAATTCAAGATGTTTTTCCCGATGAGGTGCCTGGTGGACTCCCTTCTTTACGTGGTATTGAACATCACATTGATTTGGTGCCCAGTGCGGTGTTACCAAATAGCCCGGCTTATAAGAACCCTCTTGAAGAGACCAAAGAGTTGAGAAGATAAGTGGAGGAATTGCTCTCCAAAGGCTATATAAGAGAAAGTTTTAGTCCTTATGCTGCTGCTGCTTTTGTAGTCCCTAAGAAAGATGGTACATGATGCATGTGTGTAGATTGTAAAGCCATTAATAACATCACTATCAAATATAGGCATCCTATCCCTAGGTTAGATGACTCGCTTGATGAGTTGCATGGTTTTCAAATATTTTCAAAGATAGATTTAAAATTAGGATACCATCAAATTCGCATGAAAGAAGGGGATGGTCAAAAAATGGCTTTTAAAACTAATTTTGGTCTTTATGACTGGTTAGTCATGCCTTTTGGTTTAAATAATGCACCTAGTACATTTATGAGACTTATGCAACATGTTTTGAGGGATTTCATTATAAATTTTCTGTGGCTTACTTTGATGACATCTTGATTTATACTTATGACGATCATTTGCATCATCTTAAGTAAGTTTTGTTTGTTTGAGAAGTGAGAAATTATATGCTAACCTTGGAAAATGTGAGTTTTGTTTGAAATGGTCACTTTCCAAGGTTATGTGGTGAGTTCTCAAGGTCTCCAAGTGGATGAAGACAAGGTGAAAGCAATCAAGGATTGGGCTGCTCCCAGAAGTGCATCCTAAGTAAGAAGTTTCCATGGTCTAGAAAGTTTTTATGGGAGATTCATCAAGGAATTAGCACCGTTGCTAGTCCCTTTACGGAAGTAATCAAGAAGATGACTAGATTCAAATGGGAGGAAAAACAAGAAAAGGCTTTTAAATTGTTGAAAGAAATGTTGAGTAGTGCTCTTCTATGGGCACTACCAAATTTTGATAAAATGTTTGAAATTGAGTGTGATGCTTCGGGGGTTAGCATTGGAGGAGTGTTGATGCAAGATAAGAGGCCTTTAGATTATTTTAGTGAAAAGTTGTCTGGAGCCGCATTGAATTATGCTGCTCATGACAAGGAGCTCTATGCATTGTTGAGAACATTGAAGCATTAGCAACATTATTCGTGGTTTATAGTCCACACAAACCATGAGTCATTGAAATTTCTCAAAGGACAACAAAAGCTCAACAAGAGGCATGCAAGATGGATGGAATTCATAGAGACATTTCCATATGTCATTTGGTATAGGAAGGGTAAAGAAAATGTTGTATCTAATGCTTTGTAAGAAAGGTACACTATAATCTCTATTTTACAAGCTCAAATACTTGGTTTTGAAATACTTAATGAGTTATATGTTAGTGATAATGACTTCAAAGACATATTTGATGCTTATTTGGTTATGTTTAATGAAAGGTTCCTTACATATGATGGTTTCCTTTACAATCAAGGTAAATTGTGCATTCCTTTTGTTCCTCTAGAATGTTGCTAGTTAAGGAAGCTCATTGTGGTGGTTTGATTGGTCATTTTTGTATTTTCAAAACTTATGACATTTTGCACGAGCATTTCTTTTGGCCTCGCATAAAAAGAGATTTAGAGAGGTTTATTGATAATTGTTTAGATTGTAAAAGAGCTAAATCTAATCTTTGCCACAAGGATTTTATACTCCTTTTAATGTGCCTAGAGAACCTTGGGTAGACATTTTATGGATTTTATTCTTGGACTACCTAGATCCTCTATTTATAGGCATGGACTCTATATTTGTTGTGGTAGATCGGTTTTCTAAAATGGCTCATTTCATACCTTGTAAGAAAAGCGATGATGCTAGTCATGTTGCTGATTTGTTCTTTACTTGGGTGGTGAGATTCCATGGATACGTAGAACTATGTTTCGGATCATGACACTAAGTTCCTTAGTCATTTTTGGCGTGTTTTGTGGAAGAAACTTGGAACTAACTTGTTATATTCTATAGCTTGCCATCCGCAAACCGATAGACAAACGGAGGTGGTCAATAGAACCATCGGCCAACTTCTTAGGGCCATCCTTAACAAGAACATGCGCCAATGGGAAGCTTGTTTACCTCATATCGAGTTTGCTGACAATTCAGCACATCACTCAACTACTTCTTACTCTTCTTTTGAAGTTGTTTATGGTTTCAATCCTCTACCTCCATTTGACTTGGTGCCTTTACCTATATATCATGCTTTGAATTTTCATAGAAAGAAGAAAGCAGAGTTTGTCAAGTCTATCCATTCTAAAGCCCATGAAGCTATTGAAGCCAACAACAAGAAGCTCATAGTAAAAGAATTATTGGAAGGAAACAAGTAGTCATTGAACCTGGAGATCGGATTGGGGTTCACCTTAGAGAAGAATGATATCCTTCCCAACAAAAATCTAAGATTGATGCCCATTGCGATGGTTCCTTTCAAGTTCTTGAACGTGTTAATGATAATGCTTATAAGATTGATCTTCCGAGTGATTATAATGTTAGTGCTACCTTCAATGTTTTTTATTTATCTCCATGTGATGTTGGTCAAGATTCGAGGATGAATCTTTTCAAAGGAGGGCCGGATGATATGAACCAAGATGGTTAAGATTGCCAAGGAGATGAAAAGCTTCAAGGACCTATCACAAGAGCAAGAGCAAGGAGAATTAAGGAGAAATGATGTGAACCTGTTAGACATGCAAGAACCTCAAGGAGTTGTGACAAGAGCCAAGGCAGAACAACTAAAGAGTCACAAGGATCAAATTGAGCAAGAGAAGTTTCAAGGCTTAAATTTTGATGTCCAAGACTTATGGGCCAATATCCTAAAGTTTTGAATAAGTTAAAAATTGAAAATTCCTTGGTAGATGGTTGGAAGCCTTTTTGCCCAAGCTGAAAAATTGCCTCCTATTTTTGGCAATATGTTGACTAGTGCTTTAGAATAGTTCAAATGCAATTAAAACACCTACTTTATCAAGTGTATGTATAGGTTATATCTATCCTTTGGACTGAAAATATGAGAGGGAAAAATACCTATTTTCTCTCTCAAGTCTCTATAAATATGTAAGCTTCCATTTTGAAGAAGCTAATCAAGAAATTTTTTAAGACAAAGGTTCTTCTCTTAGTATTCTTAGTTCTTAGCTTAGTTTTTCTATCTTCTTCAAGAGTGAACTTCCTTGAAAGAAAAATCATTTTGAAGACTTGTTGAAAGTTCCAAGAGCTTCAAGATTGATCATCAAAATTCCTCCATGCTAGTTACTACACTCTTGTAGAAATCTAGTCTTGAGGTCTTCTTCTTGTTTCATTGAGGTCTAAGGTTCAAAATGCCTTAGGTTTTTTGAACTTTGAAGAAAAGATTTTGTTTAAACCTTCTTGAGGTCTTGGATTTAATATATCCTAGGTCGCTAGAAGTTTAACATTTTCAAGTCCTTTGAAAGGCACTTTCTCTCTTCTACTTATTACACTTGGTTTGTTTGTCCTCTC
Organism: Catharanthus roseus; assembly: GCA_028651295.1. Taxonomy (NCBI): domain Eukaryota; kingdom Viridiplantae; phylum Streptophyta; class Magnoliopsida; order Gentianales; family Apocynaceae; genus Catharanthus; species Catharanthus roseus. The sequence continues at coordinate 3,063,156 of JAPQWS010000001.1, read as the reverse complement.
CTTCACTTCTTGGACGAAATTTTATGCTCTTGAAGATCATTCCAAATCATTTGGTATCAGGGACACCTTCAAGTAAGTGTTTTTGAGATATCTTACATACAAAAAAAAGAAAAAAAAAAAGATAAGACGAAAAAAAAGAGAAAGAGAAGAGATTGCTGGAAAATAGCAATACAAAAATAGAGCGCATGAACGACCTGAAATATGACTAGAAATTTACAATATTTTTACATGGAGTTATACTACATTGACCTGGGAAACAAATGAAACAAGTCTCATCTAATTTGGACTTCATTTGATATCTCAAAATAGTCAAAACTTGAAGGTGCACCTGGCTTATTCGCAGACAAAAAGTGCTTAAATGATCTGAGCATATCATCTTTTTTACTAGTCCTTTTTCTTTGATTCTTGAGCCTAAACTCAAGGATTTTGAGTGAGGATTCTTTCTAGACAAACCTCATTCAATTTAGACTCATAGTTCAATATCAGTTTTCAAAAGAAGCCGAGTATGTCATCTCTGCTTTCTGGAAACTTTTGTTGTGTATACTTTTGTGTTCTTGAAGTATCCTAGCTTTTTGTTTGTATTTGTGGGCAAATTTCTTTCCTCTTCCAGTACTTATTTCTTCATTTGGTCAATCTACTAGTATTGACTCAAATGCTCTTGGAAATGTTGTTGAACTTCCTTAAAATGAATGGATGACTCAATTTCATTTTCCATGCTTCTCATATTTCTCAACTAGTTTTTGTTTATGATTTTTTTTTATTTTGATTCTTTTTAACTTGAGTAGAGGTATCTTTTTTAAGAACTCATAGAACTCTTTGAGACTTGAACCTTAGAAAAAGGCAAGAGTTGTGAGAATATCCTCACAAAAAGCCAAAGAGAGTTAAATAAGAGAATTTTGTGAGGTAAACACTATCAAGATGTCAAACCAAGCTTAAGCACCAACTCATTTTGGAGAAGAGTCTAGCAACTCCCAACATGATGACCCTTTTAGGCTTATAATGCAAGAGTTACAATCCCTAAAGATGAGATTAGGGATATTAGAAGGGATGTCACTAATTTCTCTAATCAACAAAGGGAGGTTAGTCCTCATGGTAGTCTCAATGCTACTACCCCAAGGAGCAATGGACCATTCAATTACTCTAGGACAACCGAGTTCCACCAACCTCCATATTTTGATGAAGAACTTCAAACATCTCCTTACGGTGGTAGGAGAGGTGGTTTTGGAGGGAGAGGAATGCCTAGACACTTTGAAGAAGTTCCAAGACCACAAGCTAGGCATGGAGAGCCATTATATGATGATCAGGAACATGTTCCATTTGTTGCCAATCGTGGAAGAGACCAAGGTGACCAAATCTTGGACTGAATGAAGTAGAAGCTCCCTAGTTTTAAGGGTGAGAATGACCCTAACATTTTCTTAGATTGGGAGAGGCAAGTAGAGAACATGTTTATGTTTAAAAATTGTAATGAGTTCTTAAAAGCTAGACTTGTAATAGCTGAATTTTCCGGTTATGCTTTACATTTGTGGGAAAGGGTAGTAAACCAAAGAGTTGAAGTGGTAGATCACCAGTTGATACTTGGAGAGAGTTAAAAGCTTTGATGAGAGAAAGATTTGTGCCCTAGCACTACTATAGGGAGCTTCATTATAAGCTCATGACTTTAAAACAAGATCCAAAATGTGTAGAAAAGTATAGACAAGACCTTGAGCTCTGCATCTTGAGGTTGAACTTGGAAGAAGACAAGGATGCATCAATGGCTAGGTTCCTTAGTGGTCTCAATAGGGAGATAGTCAACCAACTTGAGTTGTATCCACATACAACTTATGAAGACATGTGCCACCTTGCTAACAAGATCGAATCACAAAGGAAAATAAGTGGGATGATGCAATCCTCATTTCCCAACCAAAGACAAGTTGTAACAACAAAATCAACTACTTCCAATTTTAAGCCATGGCCAAAAAAGGAGGACGCTCCTACAGGTACTTTCCAACCTCCAACCAAACCAAAGATAGAAGAGAGAGGTAAAATCATTTCTAACCCTCCAAAGTGCTTTAAATGTAATGGTGTATGACACTATGCAAGTAGTTGTCCAACAAAGAGAGCTTTAATCTTTAGGGAGGATTTGAATGATTGGATTGAGAAGGAGGAGGATGAAAGTGGCGAATGTATTGAGGGTGAAGAAAATGGTGAGGATGATGAACATGTTGATTTGAAACCTTTAGAAAGTGATGACATGTCTTGAGCTTAGTTACCATAAGAGCACTAAGTGCTCAAGATTTTGATGATAACATAATTGAACAAAGAGAAAAGATCTTCCATTCTAAATGTAAAGTTGAGGGAAGGATTGCCAACCTTATCATTGATACTGGTAGTTGTGTAAATGTGGCTAGTTCTTATCTTGTTGAGAAGTTGAAACTACCTACTACAAAACATGATAAACCCTACAAACTCCATTGGCTAAAAGATAGTAGAGAAATTAAAGTGTTGAGACAAGTAGTGGTACCAATAGAAATGGGATCTTACAAAGATGATATAGTATGCGATGTGGTGCCCATGCAAGCATGCCATCTCCTCTTGGGAAGACCTTGGAAATTTGATAGAAAGTCTCTCCACAATGGGGAGAAAAATACTTATTCTTTTGTGACAATGGAAGAACATTCACTATGAATCCTCTTACACCTCAACAAGTGAGAGATGAACAAAAAAAATGAAGGAGAAAGAGAGGGCCGAAAGTGAGCTCAAAAGAAAAAAATCGAGGACGGAAAGAGAGTTGAGGAAAAAGAAAAGAGTAAAGAAGAAGTGATGAAAAACAAGAGTAAAAAGAAAAAGAGTGACAAAAAAAAAGAGAGTGAGATGAAAGAAAAGAATTGTTTCTTTGCAAAACCTAGTGAGGTGATTAGAGCAATTGAAAGAAAAGAAGTGGTGTTGCTCTTGTATTGTAGGGAATCTTTTACTTCATCTAAAGAACACTCACCCTCTTTTTCAAGTGAAATTTTGCTGGTTATTGAAGATTACAAAGACGTATTTCTCGATGAGATGCCCGGAGGTCTTCCACTAATTAGAGAAATCGAACACCAAATTGATTTTGTCCCAGAGGCGGTCTAGCCAAATCGACCGGCCTATAGGAGTCCACTGGAAGAGACTAAGGAGCTAAAAAGGTAAGTTGATGATCTAATTTCAAAAGGTTATGTGTGTGCGTGAGTCCATGAGTCCTTGTGTGGTTCCGATTTGACTTGTTCCATAAAAAGATAGTACATGGAGAATGTGTATAGATTGTAGAGCCATAAACAACATTACTATTAAGTATATGCATCCCATACCTAGACTTGATGATTTACTTGATGAGTTGCATGGTTCTAATCTTTTCTCTAAAATTGACTTGAAATCCGGATACCATCAAATTAGAATGAGAAAAGGGAATGAGTGGAAATTTGGTTTTAAGACTAAGTTTGGTTTGTATGAATGGATGGTTATGCCCTTTGGATTCACTAATGCTCCTAGTACATTTATGAGATTAATGAATCATGTGTTGAGTAATTTTATTGGGAAATTTGTTGTTGTATACTTTGATGATATTTTGGTCTATAGCAAGACATATGAAATGCATGTTCAACATCTTAGGGAAGTGCTAAATGTCTTGAGAATTGAAACTTTTTGCTAAGCTTGACAAATGTGAGTTTCGTTTGGAGAAAGTTACATTTCTAGGTTATGTGGTGAGCTCACAAGGACTTCAAGTAGATGAAGGTAAGGTCCAAGCAATTAAGGAATGGCCAACACCAAGAAACGTAATGGAAGTGAGGAGTTTCCATGGCCTAGCAAGTTTCTATAGGCGGTTCATCAAAAATTTCATCGTACTTGCTAGCCCTTTGACCGATGTGATCAAGAAACTGAAGGATTTAAGTGGGAAACAAAGCAAGAACAAGCATTTCAATTGTTAAAGGAAAAGTTTTGTAGTGCACCTCTTTTGTCACTACTAAACTTTGAGAAAACTTTTGAGGTAGAGTGTGATGCATATGGCATTGGTATAGGTGGTGTACTTATGCAAGATGAAAAGCCCTTGGCCTATTTTAGTGAAAAACTTAATGGGGCAGCCGTGAGGTACTCCACTTATGACAAGGAGCTTTATGCTTTAATAAGAACATTAAAGCATTGGCAATGCTGCCTATGGCCAAAGGAGTTTGTTGGGCACACCAATCATGAGACTTTGAAGTTTCTCAAGGGCAAACATAAACTCAATAAGAGACTGCAAGATGGATGGAGTTCATTGAAACATTTCCATATGTTATCCGTGTTAGTATATGCCCTAAGACCAATTGACTCACATTTATGATTTATGAAGCATGTACTTTTGAATTGTATTTTATGCTCTTGGTCATCAAGTATGTGACTTGATAGTAAAACCCTTATAGCTAATAAAATACTATTCTTATTTGTCCCTTGTTTATTACATCTTGTAAACTAGTGTGAAGTTGATTGATGGTCAAGTTTTACTGATCATGAATATGAGATATAAAATCAATTCATAAATACATATTGAGAATATTGTATTGGACATGACCCAAAGTGAAGAAGAAATATTGCATGGGTTTAAGTTATGAGTATTTCTTCTCAGTTTTATATTTGGTGTCCTTTGACCTAATGTTTCTTGCATGGGGAGAAAATATGTTTTGACGTAGTCAAACATCACTTTTAATTAGGTGATTATTATGACTATTGGTTGGCTTATTTTCTTGTCATGGCTTGAATATTGGAGATAGTGAAGGGGATTTGTCCCTCTCCTTTTAGAGAGAGATATCCATGGGCCCCTTGATAAGGAAGACGGGAAAATATGCAAGGCCATGCTCAAATAAGTATTAATAAGGTGTTATTAATATTATTTTTTGAAACAGTCTGCCTGGTGATCAAGTAAATGGTTAATTAAGTTTTATAAGGATGACTTAGTCCATGCCTTATACTTAATTAGGATATCGTGTGACAAAAGGACTAAATATTAAATCTAATGCTAGGTTATTATTGCATTTACTTAACTTGGGTAAGCATAATGTCTTGCTAGAGGCCGCTTATGTTTTGTGAATAAATGTCTAGGACATTTTTCATTCACTGCCAACGTTAAGTGAACCTACATGGTCATACGCATAGACGATCTTGTGAGCATAATGTCCATGTTCAATGGATCTAGATTGTGTCCAGATTCGTTGAACGTATACAAAAGGGGAATCAGATTCCATATTGTATTTTCTGGTAAGTTAATACGTAATTAATTTTATTTAATCAAATAAATGAAATTAATCACTTAATATTACTCATCCAATCGTTGGATGATTATAAGAATAGACGGATGAGATTAAACTGTCATTAGATGACAATTAGGGTTTTGATATTGACAGCTATAAAAGGTTATGTTAACCTTTTCTTGGCAGCCGTCCTTTATCTAAAAAAAGAAACCCTAAATCGTAGAACGACGATATAGTATCTAGCCTCCTCTCTCCGAAACACAACCGATTACCAGATAGTCAGGATCAGTTCTGAACAGTTTTCAGAACACAGAAGGGGCTAGCATCCCAATCGCTTGCAGAGGAGTTCGTCGCGTGGATACCGGTAGAGGGCGAAGCGTAAAAAGCAGCGCCTCCACACCGAACAATCAAAACATTGAGGTAATTTCTATCCAATCGATTTTTCTAGTATGTGCAGATCCTGTTGATGGATTTTCGTAGTTTTATTTTATTTTATTTTTTTGCCTACGGATTCCAACAATCCGTTACTAGAAAGGTAAGGAGAATGTGGTGGCCGATGCGCTATCCAGAAGGTATACTCTCTTATCCACCCTTCAAACAAAATTTTGGGTTTTTAAATGCTTAAAGAAATGTATTCTAGTGATCATGAATTTAAGTAAATTTTTTAGAAATGCTTGTTAGCACCTTTTGGAAAATATTTTTTGCATGAATGATTTATTTATTGTGAAGGTAGATTGTGCATACCATCTTTTTCTACTAGAATTCTATTTATCAAAGAAGCACATTGTGGGGGTTTAATGGGAAATTTTAGTGTCACTAAAATCTATGAAATTCTTCATGGACATTTTTTTGGGCCACATTTAAAAAGAGACGTAGAAAGATTTGTAGGAAGTTGTATTGAATGCAAGAAAGCTAAATCTAGAACTCTTCCACATGGACTTTACACACCATTAAAAGTTCCTAAGGAACCTTGGGTTGATATTTCTATGGATTTTATTCTTGGTTTACCTAGGACCTCTAGAGGTATGGATTCTCTTTTTGTTGTTGTGGATAGGTTCTCTAAAATGGGATACTTGATTCCTTGTAGGAAATCCGATGATGCTAGTCATGTAGCTAGCTTGTTCTTTACTTGGATAGTTAGATTCCATGGAATTCCAAGGTCTATTGTGTTGGATAGGGATACCAAATTCTTGAGCCATTTCTGGAGAGTTCTTTGGAAGAAACTTAGTACTAACTTGCTTTATTCTACAGCTTGCCATCCAGAAACTGATGGACAAACTAAAGTGGTAAATAGAACAATTGGCCAACTTCTAAGGGCTATTTTGAAGAAGAACTTGCAACAATGGGAGGAGTGTTTGCCACACATTGAATTTGCCTATAATAGGGCACCTCACTCTACTACTTCTCATTCTCCATTTCAAGTTGCTTATGGTTTTAACCCTCTAACTCCCTTTGATTTAGTTCCAAGCATTAAGCAAGGATGCAAGCAAGAAGGCTGATTTTGTGAAAGAAATTCATGCAAAGGTCCATGAAGCCATTATCAACTCCAACAAAAAGCTTGTAGAGAAAAGAAATGTGGGAAGAAGAAAAGTGGTATTCAAACCCAGTGATTGGGTTTGGGTGTATTTTAGAAAGAAAATATTTCCCCAACAAAGAAAGTATAAGCTTCATGATAGGGGAGATGGGCCATTTCAAATCCTTGAGAAAATTAATGACAATGCCTATAAAGTTGATCTTCTGGGACATTTTAATGTTAGTGCCACTTTTCATGTTTCCGATCTCTCTTTATTTGATATAGGTGATGGAGATTAGAGGATGAATCCTTTTCAAGAGAGGGAGGATGATGTGAACCGGTTAGACATGCAAGAACATCAAGGAATTGTGACAAGAGCCAAGACAAAACAACTAAAGAGTCACAAGGATCAAATTGAGCAAGAGAAGTTTCAAGGCTTAAATTTTGATGTCCAAGACTTTATGGGGCAATATCGTAAAGTTTTGAATAAGTTAGAAATTGAAAATTCACCTTGGTAGATGGTTGGAAGCCCTTTTGCCCAAACTGAAAAATTACCTCCTATTTTTGGCAATATGTTGACTAGTGCACTAGAATAGTCCAAATACAATTAAAACACTTCCATTGTCTTATCAAGTGTATGTATATGTTATATCTATCCTTTGGGCTGAAAATATGAGAGGGAAAAATTCCTATTTTCTCCCTCAAGTTTCTATAAATATGTAATCTTCCATTTTGAAGAAGCTAATCAAGAAATTTTTTTAAGACAAAGGTTCTTCTCTTATTATTCTTAGTTCTTAGCTTAGTTTTTCTATCTTCTTCATGGGTGAACTTCCTTGAAAGAAAAATCACTTTGAAGACTTGTTGAAAGTTCCAAGAGCTTCAAGGTTGATCATCAACATTCCCTCATACTAGTTACTACACTCTTGTAGAAAACTAGTCTTGAGGTCTTCTTCTTGTTTCATTGAGGTCTAAGGTTCAAAATACCTTAGGTTGCTTGAACTTTGAAGAAAAGATTTTGTTTAAACCTTCTTGAGGTCTTGGATTTAATATATCCAAGGTTGCTAGAAGTTTAATATTTTCAAGTACTTTCAAAGGCACTTTCTCTCTTCTATTTGTTACACTTGTTTTGTTTGTTCTTTCCCTCACTTCTTGGACGAAATGTTATGCTCTTGAAGATCATTCCACATCAAGAAGGATAATAAAGTTGCTCATGGATTGCTGATAGAAATTGAAGAAACTATGAAAGAAGGCCTAAAGTTTAAGAATAAGGGCTTGAAAGATGATGGAAACCCTCCTAAGTTGCTTATGATTCAATCCCTAAACTTGGAGCAACCAATGGAGCAAATTGGAAGAGAAAGAATTCAAGGAGAGGCAAAAACAGAGCCTACCGTCTACGGTAGGACTTGTACCTATTGTACACGGTAGGCCTATGTCGAAAATGGACTTGGTGTGCTGAAGACCTACTGCGTGCAGTAGGGTACCTAATAAGTCCACTTTTACCATTTTAAGTATCGTTTTATGGGTTTTTGGTGATTAAATGTTTATACAATAGAGTTTATTGATCCGTTTCTTCTCTTATTAAATGTATCTTTGGTATGAAGATATGTTGAAAACGAGTAAAAGGAAAGGCCTTCAGAAAGAAAACGAATCAAAAAAGGAGAAGAAATAACAAGCTGCCGAAAAACAGGGTCCATGGCCGAGCAATGCAAAGTCTAGTTGATTTTTGACCTCCTTAATAATCTTAATTGGAGAAGTATCATTCTTAGAGATTTTAGAGGACTTCATCTGGTTTCCAGAAAGCTAATGTTTTCTCAATCGAAGTTAATATGTTTATCCAAAGTATTGTGAAAATATTCACTTTCTCACATGACGTTCCAGTTTGACACCTTCGGTAAAACAATCACTAATAGAGGTATATACCTCCAATCTAACTAAAATTAACTTAGGGTTCTAGGGGGATTCTACCATTTAACACTCGTTTCAAAATTCGTTTTAAATTTTTGTTTGCTTTCTAGTTTAATTGTCTTTTAATTGTTATTTCATGTTTTAAAATATTTTACGAAAGTTTTATTTAATTAAAACGTAGACACATAGTAAGTACTAGTGCTTGGCCGTCTCGAGAGTTCGACAATCTGGGGACTTTTCTCACCCTATTACATCGTTACATATGCTTGTCCAAAAGTTGAATTTTGTTAGGATAGAAACTACATGACATTTGCAAAATACTTGGTGTGTTCGTTTTAAATGAAATAGGAATGGGATCCTACAGTTACAGTGTCAGGCGAGTGGACCTCACACTTGTAGAAATGGGTTCACCCCGAGTTTTGATCTTCTCGAGGATGGCAAGACTCGACTACTCAATCGTTCACTCAATGTTTAACCTTAACAGTGTGGTAGAAATGATCCTAACCTACTATAACGATAAACACAAGCATCAACTAGCAAAAGGAAGACAAATATAAAACGGGAGTTTGGATCTCGCGATCCTCCTTACCTGGTTACTACTTCAATTAACTTGAATTAATGAAAACTGTAGTTGCCTTAGTGAGTTGGGTCATCACACTAGTTATTGCGCAATCCCTATCTCTAGGCGAAAGGCTCTTATTCTCTATAACTTTTAGACGAGAATCTCTTCTCTCCCTAAGAAGTTATGAATGCACTAAACCTAGATGATTATTGATCTAAGTGTGTATTAACTATCTCTAGTTCAATACCCCAATTAATCCCCAAAATTGAAAGCCATCGAGTGTTCTTCATTTCTCAATTCCAAACACCTGTCCGATAATTCGAGTTCATGACACTTAGATTGCACAAAAATAATCAATTGCAGAATAGTTCAATAAGAAGCAACATTCAATTTCATTAAGATCAAATCAATTCCATAATACCCAAAAGAGTTAAGGTTCAACCATTGAATCTAAACAAGCTAATTACTCACAATTCATTGTATGAAATTGAAATTAAACATAAATTAAACTAATAGAGAAGGAGAAGAAATGCTAAGGCATAGAAATTGAAGCTGAATTACGTCCTGGAATCGCGCCCGAACTCATCTCTTGAGTTGCTCTGGCGAAGCTTGAATCCATTTTTTTGATCTTCAGTTTCACTTGTCATCACTCAATCCTTGTTCTCTAATATAATATCTACCTAATTGAGGTGATAATTGGGGGAAATTTGTCGCAGAAAATCGCCCCGATTCGCCTGCTAAAGACCTATCTATGCTACTCTAAAACTAAGGTATGAAATCTACTGAAAAAGCCCTAAAAAATAATTAAGTATAGCCATTCTTAGGACCTATCTCTTTTCCCATATGCTCTGTGATGTCCGGAATCCACTGCGACTGGTAGGCCTCTGTCTCCCAATTGTTCCTAGCCAAGGCTGTAGCCTGCCACTGTTTTGGGTCATTTTTTGTCGTTTTCACTCCATTTCAAGCCATTTTTGTTCGTTCTTCGTTGTATTTCTTTCGGCAAGCACCTACGACACAAATGGGAGATATTAGGCTCTAATATATACTTTATACCGTAAGATCACTGAAAAATGATGAAAGTAACATACAAAATAATAGCAAAAATAACAATTATGAAATACCCCCACACTTTAGTGTTGCTTGCCCTCAAGCAACAGAACTAAACGGAAGGAACAAAAAAGTTCAAAAGCTTTTTCAAATAAAGAGTTCACGGAAAATGGACAATACATGGTCTTAATTAATTTAGAAAAACGAGAAAATAGAAGATATAAAACAGCCCTACCAAAGAAGATAAAACCAAAACAAATAAAAAAAAAAAAAACAAAACTAAAAATGAACAATGCCACTTTAACAGAAAATCTTCAACCACTTAACCACCTAGACAAACAGAAGAACGAGCATAAGGTACACTTCGTCCACTACACTCACAAATGAACATTACATGCCAATGGTGTGTGTGTGTGTGTGTGTATTCTGCTCGTGTTTTTTTCATAGAAACTAAGGAATGCTGAGTAATTAGCAAAATGAAATCCTTCAAAAGACAATACACAACAATCCCATATTTCTCTGGTTCTCATTCATTCTAAGTCTTATCTTAAGTCATTCCAGGATTAGGTAGGACATTTCGGCTTGTAATGTTAGGCTCAGGACATAAAGGTACCAAACGAAGGTAACAGAAGATAAGAATAAACAAGACAGAGCCAAGATAGCTGAAAGGACAAAATGGAAAATTATGGAATAACATTCTAGTTGGCGTTCGCTTTTCTCACTCACTCTTGAATAGTGTTGTTTATTTTTTCACGGCCACAATATACACCTGAATGAAAGTACTATTTTTTTCTTTGCTTTTTTCCTTTTTTTTCTTTCTTTTTCATAAACAAAACAAAACAACTCTTCACTCATGTTTTTTCTCTCAACAATTTGTACCAAAAATTGAAGTACCCAAACTACCCCCACTTTACAACATTTTTTCTTTTCTTCCCTCTTTCACCCCCACACTCATATATTCCTTCCACTCAAAATGGCTAATATGTTATTCCAACATTAGCTCCACGAAATGAGGTCAAATTTTAGTGTGAGTTTAAAAAGGCAAAGAACAGAACGGAGTGAAATCCCTGGAATGGAGGCACAAATAAGGGAGCTAGGGGTTAGTTTCATACACTGGTAAGCAACTTAAAATCTCAATGGTACAACGAAGGCGTAAGACCTTCAATTTCAGGCTCAACTCAAACTAAGACTTCTTCACTTTAGAGAACAGAAAAAACATAAGAATGCATGCACGAATTCCAAAGACTTTCATTAAGGTAATTTCCTGGAATTCCTAGGTTTCTACTACTAATAATAATCACAGGTGCAAGAAAACCATAAGCATTTATAAATATCATGCAAATAAGGCTATCCAAACGCCCAAGTGCTATGCCCTTTTGAAAAATCCCATCAGTCTCATGATCTAGCATTCTACTCAAAGTGGCAAAAAGAAAGATAAAGAAAATATTTTTGGTTTTATCAAATGAAAAGACAAAGAAAACTAAGAATTTTTTTTTTAAATATTCAGATTTTTTATTTTTATTTTTTTTTGAATTTTTCATAAGGAAAAACAAAGAAGGACAGTAAAAAGACAAAAAAAAAAAAAAAACAGAATTACCCCCTATACTTAAAACCACATTGTCCTCAATGTGGGGGCCAGAACCACACAAAACAAAAATAGGAGACGCTCCCCATATAATAAATTAGAAAAGCACACAGGAAAACCATTCCCACACAACAAATGAAGAAAAATATAGAATGAAAACACAATGCAAACTACAATAACAACAAAACAGAACATCAAAAGAAATAAACAAAGAAAACAGTGAAAGAAAATAAAACAAAATGAAAAGAGAGAAAACAGAAAAACTCCAAATTGGCCCCCACTGCCGCCACTACTGCTACCCTGATCAGGTAAAAATTTGTTACATAGGCAGGCCAACATCACCTCTTGTTTGTCGATGGAGGCCCTTTAATGATGCAACTCGTTTGCATTCCGGCAAGTGGACTCCACAATCTCAGCCAACTGCTGCCCACGGAACTCCTGAGTGATACGGAGCTGCTCGAAAGCAGTCAGCATCTAGGTCTGAAAAGCCGCCATAGAAGCAGTAAAGGGCTCATCCTCTCCGAAGAGCTCATAGGACTCATCGTTCTCACTCCCCTCATCCTCGTCAGGATGAGAAGAGGATGCGCCTATTCCGGTCTGAGTGGTCTTTTTATATACCAAAAGCAGCCCAATAGCACTCCCGCAACCTATCCTCCTCAGATAGAGGGATCCATTCTTTCTTCTTTTCGTCCCAGGAGTAGCCACAGTTTGTTGAATATGATAAATTTGATCACCTTCAGCACCCCGGTGGACAACTTCCTCTCCCTCTGCAAGATTAACACCAGAAGTAGAAAAAACCTTAGAAAGAATCACGGGGTATTGATACACAAGCTTTTTAGTAGTATCACAACCTGTGTTGCGCATCATGCGTATCATTAAGAAAGCAAGAGAAAAAGAGAGATTTATCCTGAACTTTTGAGAGCATATACATATCAATAGTACGGACTTCATTATGTCTGCCATCCTTTGGAGCTAAAGTGTGACCGAAAAAATAAGTGAGGGCCTGAGGAAGAAGGGAACAAAAGTCACCCACATGGGGTATATGACGATGATCATAGGGTCATGACCATATGTCAAAGCGTGAACAACATGCATCGAAATTTAAGCGGGTTCCTTATCTATAATTTTTTTATTGGAGTCCAAGGTGACCGTGATCCCCGTGTCTTGAATCCCAATGATAGATGCAAGATGATCCTTTTCAAGCACAATCCAAACTCTTTTCACAACAGAAATAGTGTTGGGGAGATCCTTGTTCGTTTTATGATACATATTCGCATAAAACTCACGAACAAGGTCAGGATAATAATCTTCCGAAGTACGGAGTAGAGGAACCTAACCCAAACGAAGCAACACTAGCATATAATTCTTTAAGCAACTGAAAACAAAGAATTTGGGCTTGCAAGTAGAGATAAGAGTGTACCTTCTAGACAATGCAGCGGCTACAATGGTTCTTTACCTTTCTTGTAACGAATGATGATACGAATCCTCTTTTGATTGTTGAATTGGATCCAATTCCTTCCCAAGAACACCTCCTCTTGAAGAACCTCTCTTGAGGATTTTGAAGCTTGACACTCCAATAGAAAAACCTATGAGGAACAAGGCTAAAAAATCTAACAATAAGAGGTTTGCTCTTTCCCAAATTGATGGCAAAAACCTTGAGAGAACCAAGACATCAAAACCCCTACCACAAAATCTAGAAGAGCTAAGATAAAATGAATCATAGAACAAGAACTATATGATTCAATTCAATGAAAGAAATTTGCATGATCAATTGATTCCATAGATACTTCAATCTAGGATCAATTGCTCATAATGTTAAGGACATTAACCCTAGGCAAGCTAGATTAAGAAAGAGAAGAAACCAAGAAACCAACAGGTTATCTCTCTAAAATTTTAGCAAAGAATTTCAACTTTCAGGTTATCTCTCTAAGACCTACCGTTGGCAGTAGCTTGCCTATGCTCGAGAGATTCAAAACAAAATCCTACTGGCAATAGTACTGGTGGCCCTGCCGTTGGAGGTAGCGTGTATCCCTTTCCATACTTAGCTAAATTTTACCCCAAGTTAGTTCCTTGATTGCTCCTTGACAATTGAACATATTGTAAACAACTTGGGATGCTTTCCTTGATCTACAAACTCATCAACCTTATCTTCTTGATGTAAGCAAGCATGACGTTATCTTCTTGAAGCTTGAGTTACTTTCTTCGAGCTTTAGTCATTGGTTAAAAGTTTACTTCCATTGATGACAGACTCATCCAGTTATATCATCCGCCCCACCTTTAAGAAGATTCCTCAAATCTTCACCTACATCAAAAGGAGATAAATCACAAACATTAAAGTTGGCGCTAACATTATAGTCACCCGAAAGATCGATTCTTTAAGCAATATCATTTAAATGCTCCAAAACTGGAAACGGTCCATCGCCACAGGAATCAAGCTTGCCTTTGCATTGAGAAGGAATATTCCTTCCAAAGATACACCCAAACCCAATCACCGAGTTCAAACACAACAAGTTTCCTTCCAAAGTTCCATTTTGCCACCAACTTCTTGTTGTTAGACTCAATAGCTTCATGCATCTTGGCATGAGCGGACTTGACAAGCTCATCTTCCATTTTCTATTCAAGCTCACAATATTATATATAGGTAACAAACCAAATAGAGCCAGTGGATTAAAACGATAAACAATCTCAAAAGGAGAAAAAGAAGTAGTAGAATGTTTATCCCTATTACAAGCAAACTCAATGTGTGGAATAACTTTTTCCCATTGGCGCAAATTCTTCTTAAGGATATCCTTAAGAAGTTGCCCAATGGTCCTATTGACCATCTCCATTTGGCCATCGGTTTGTGGATGGCAAGCTGTAGAATACAATAAATTAGTACCAAGTTTCGTCCACAAAACATGCCAAAAATGACTAAGAAATTTAGTGTCACGGTCCGAAAAAATGGTCTTGGAATTCCATGGAACTGAACCACCCAAGTAAACAATAAGTGTGCTACATGGCTAGCATCATCAGTTTTCTTGCAAGGTATAAAATGAGCCATTTTAGAAAACCGATCTACCACGACAAAGATAGAATCCATTCCTTAGGAGATTTAGGCAAGCCAAGAATAAAATCGATAGAAATGTCAAACCAAGGCACTTTAGGCACATCTAATGGAGTATAAAGACTATGAGGCAAAGAAGTAGATTAAGCCCTTTTGCAATCTAAACAACTACCACAAAACTTCTCAACATCTTTTCGTATGTGAGGACAATAAAAATGCTCATGCAAGATGTCAGAAGTTCTACAATGCCAAAATGTCCCATTAAACCACCATAATGAGCCTCTTCAATTAACAACAATCTACTAGAACAAGATGGAAAGCACAATTTTCCTTAACAATAAAGAAAACCATCATGAACAAGGAGGTACTTATCACTTGGCACAAGCAAGAAATTCTCATATATCCTTAAAATCATGATCACTAGCATATAACTCTTTAAGCATTTCAAAACCAAGAATTTGAGCTTGGAAAGTAGAGATAAGAGAGTACCTTTTATCATAATGCACCGGCTACAATGTTTTCTTTATCTTTTTTTATAACGAATGATGTCCTTAATGAACTCTATCCATCTTGCATATCTCCTATTCAACTTTTGTTGTCCTTTGAAAAATTTCAAGGACTCATGATCGTTGTGCACCACAAACTCCTTCTGCCACAAATAATGCTGCCAATTCTTCAATGTCCTCACTAGTGCATAGAGCTCCTTCTCATAGGTTACATAGTCTAATGCCACATCGGTAAATTCCTAAATAAAGAAAGCCAAGGGTCTCTTCTCTTGCATCAAGACTCCTCCAATGCCAATAGCTGAGGCATAACATTCTATCTCAAACATCTTCTCAAAATTTGGCAGTTGCAGCAAAGGTGCATTACTCAACATTCCTTCAACAAATTGAATGCCTTCTCTTGAACCTACTCCCACTTGAATCTATTCATCTTCTTAATGACATCTGTCAAAGGACTAGCAATGGTGCTAAAGTCCTCAATGAACCTCCTACAAAAACACACAAATCGATAAAAGCTTCTCACTTCGGATACATTCTTTGGAGTAGGCCACTCCTTGATTGCTTTAACTTTCTCTTGATCCAATTGAAGGGCTTGAGAACTCACCACATAACCTAGGAAAGTCATCTTTTCCAAGCAAACTAACATTTTCGAAGGTTAGTATATAACTTTTCACTTCTCAAAACTAACAAAACTTGTTTAAGATGATGCAAATGATCTTCATAAGTCTTTCTATATATCAAAATATCATCAAAATAGACAACAAAAAACTTACCAATGAAGTTAATGATGCATAAGTCTCATGAATGTACTAGGAGCATTAGTTAAGCAAAAAGGCATGACTAACCACTCATAAAGACAAAAATTAGTTTTGAAAGTCATTTTCCATTCATCCCCTTCCCTCATTCTAATTTGATGATAACTCGATTTTAGATCAATCTTTGAAAATATTTGAGAACTTTGCAACTCATCAAGCAAATCATCTAATCTAGGAATAGGATGCCTATACTTGATAGTTATATTATTAATGGCTCTATAATATACACACATACGCCATGTACCATCTTTCTTTAGAACTAATAAAATGGGAATGGCACAAGGGCTTAAGCTTTCTCTTACATAGCTTTTGGAGAGCAATTCCTCAACATGTCTCCTTTGCTCCATGGTTCTTCGAGAGGTCTTCTATAAGCTGGTCTATTTGGCAACAGCGCTCCGGGTACCAAATCAATTTGATGCTTAGTACCTCTCAAGAGAGGAATTCCACCAGGCATCTCTTCGCGAAAAACATATTTGAACCCTTCAATAAACATTACTATAGCATTAGACAAAGAAGACAAATGATCATTAGTAGAAACAAATGTTCCCTTGCAATAGAGAAGTAATACCAACTCTTTTTTTTCAATGGCTTCTATGATCTCACTCTTTTGCATAGACACATCTTCTCTCTGCCTTGAAACTATAACTCTTCTTGTCTTTCTTCAGTTTTTCCTCTCTAGATGTTTCCTCATTCAATTCTCTTCTCTGAATTCTTTTGCCCTCTTCAATACTCCTTTTCTTTTTCTCACTCTCTAGTCTCTTTTTTTATCTAATTTTCTTTTGTTCAACAAAGACTTGACTAGGAGTCAAAGGATTCAACATGAACTTTTCCCCATCCTTCTCAAACGTGTAGGTGTTCTTCATACACCATTATGAATAGCCTTTCTATAATATTGCAAACGACGTCCCAATAACAAATGTTACTTGTATAGGAGCCACATTACAAAGAATCTCATCATTATATGACTCCTTAGAAGTAGACACTAGCACTTGTTTGTTTACTTTCACTTCCTCACTATCATTCAACCAATGTAGCTTATAGGGATTAGGATGCTTGAGGAGAGGTAAATTCAATTTATCAACAAGATAAGTGCTAGCCATATCAGTGCAACTACGACTATCAATTATAAGGTTGGCCACCTTTACTTCCCACTAAGCATTTAGTGTGAAAAAATGCTTGTAGACAATGTTCTGATGGTCCCCAAGCTCACTCTTTCCTCATTAGCATAAAAAAATGCAATGTCTTGATCTTTACTACTTGCATCCTTGTGCACAATCCCTTTTTAGCAATCATCATCATCATCATTCTTCTCAATCCAACCATTTAAATCTTCACTAGACACTAAATTCCTTTTGGTAGAACAATTTATAGCAATATGCCCACACCATTGCACTTGAAGCACCCTGTTAGATTAGTGATCAACATTCCTTTCTCTTCCACCTTAGGCTTAGAATGATCTTTGAAAGCCACCTTAGGTGTATCTTCTTTCTTAGGCCAACTCTTGTAGATAAATGCTTGAGGTTTAGGCATCATATTTCTTGAAGATGGAAGATTAGTTTTAGAGAAACCAATCATCTTCCTTTGATTTTCAATCTTGGTAGCCAAATGACATATGTCTTCATAAGTGGTATAGGGGTACAACTTCAGTTGATTAGCTATATCCTGTTGAGACCACTTAGAAATCTAGCAATAGATGCATCTTTATCATCCTCCAAGCTAAATCTCAAAGCATAAAATTCCAACTCTTGCCTATACTCTTCAACACTTTTGTTACCTTGCTTAAGAGTTATAAACTTGTAGTGCAACTCTCTATAATAGTGTTTCTGTACAAATCTCTCCTTCATAAAAGTCTTCAACTCTGCCTAAGTTTCTACAGGTTCTCTTCCATTCCTCAACCGCTGAGTGACAATCCTTTCCTACCAATAAAGTGTATAACCCAAAAATTTTTGGCAATGACTAGTTTCACCTTTACAATGTCACTATAGTTTCTCACTATGAATAGGTTCTGTACTCGTCTCTCCCAATCAAGGAACATATTAGGACCACTCTCACTATTGAAGTTAGGTACCATTCAATTGATTTTGTCAAGGGCTTTATCCCCTTGTTGGTTACCATAGTAGCCACTACGGTATGCCTGGCTAACATGAGGATTATCCCCCTAATCTTCATAAAAGTTGTCATCATGCCATGCTTCATGTCTTGGATACTCCTCTTGTTATTTATAGTATCCTCTTCCTCCTAGACCTCCTCTTCTTCCATCTCTAACTTGTGGTCTTCCTTGATGTCCACCTTCATGAAATAGATGAGAAGTTTGTACTGACATATCATAGTATCCATAATTAGATACATTTTCATAAGGTCTTTGATGGTGAGGTGAATTGAAACCTTCAAGGTTATCTCTAACACTTTGCTCCATTGTAGCATTATTTTTATCCTTCTTAAGATCTTTATTATCTGTAGCCAATTTTTCAATAGATTGTTGCATAGACCTCAAAGTATCATTGAGATTCATCCTCGATGGATCACTATTTTTGATGAGATTGAGTAGGAAAATGACCATCTGTAGACATTATTAAACTTGCAAATTAAACAAAACAAACAAATGTTTTCTGCTATTGTGATTTAGCAACACATTTCATAATTCAATTCAATTGAGCAATCAAATGACCTCCAAATTGAGAGAAACTTGTTTCAAATGAATCAAAACTTAAAGGAGAACATCTTTTTTTAATTTCTTTTGGTTAATAGCTGAGTATTCATTGGGTAAAATGGCTGCTTTGGGCTTATTTTTTGCATTTATTATGATTTTTATAGAACAAAAATACAATGAAAATGGTAGGGAACCACTTCTGTGCATTTGTTTTTTAGAAATTGGTATTTATAGTAAGTATTAAATTATTTTTTCTATATACTCATAAGTTTTTATTTTATATTTTTTATTATGAATTATTTTCAATTTTTTAAATATAATAATTTGTTAAATTAATGGCTGAAATCGATTTATTTTGTTACATCATCACACATGCTGAAGTTTTCAATATCTCAAAAGAACATTTTTGTCAACTCAAAGTTTAGAATCTATAACTCAGATCAATATATTATTTGAACCCAATTTATTTTTAGATGGATTCTAAATTTGGATGGATAAACGGCCTTCTTTGAACGATTTTTGCCTTTCTTTTTATTATCAATCCCTAATTCTCTTTTTGTGCCTTCATGCCAAGGGTTTTAATCCCTTCTTTCTTTGTTCTGTTGACCTCACTACAAAAGAAAAAAAAACCTCAATTCGTAGAGCTAAGTGTTATTATATCTTTTAGCCGTTTTGAGTGTGGTGGTAAAGGCGTGAAGAAAGAAAGAAAAACCCTGTTTAAAAGAAAGGATATTATTGGTAATTTCATGTGTTTGGTGTTTTTGGTTATTGAAAGTAGAGAAAGAAAGAAAATAGTTGATGCTTGAAAAAAAAAATAGAAAAAAGAGAAAAAGCCAAAAAAATATGGAAAAATGGCAGGAAACGAAGAAAAAGATATATGAGTTTTTATTTTATAGTAAATTCTTGAAAAATCACGCACCTCTCTCTTATGTTTGGTAATTCTTGAAAATTTGAAGAAATAGGCTGGTTGTGCACCAAGAAAAACGAAGTTGTACAAAGGTGAGTGAGAAGAGTGAAAAAAAAGCGGCTAGAAAATGGTTCTCTAATTTTGTTATCTTTTCCTTTCTGTTGCGTTAGCTCTATCTCATTTGTTTTTGTCTCATTTTTCCTTCTTTGTAGCCTAATTGTGTCCCTAGTCTAACATTACAAGCCAAAAAGTCCTACCTAATTTGGGAATAATTTAGAATAGACTTTAAAGTATATAAATAATAGAAAAGTATGAGTTGTATGCATCGTATTTGAAAGTATTTCATTGTGCTAATCAATTAACATTCCTCATTTTTTGTGAAAAATGACATGAGCAAATCACACACACACACACACACATTATTGATCGATAATGATTTTTAGTGATTTATGGTGGACTTAGTTGTTTTTGTTATTCGTCTATTTTTTGATTTACCTTTGGGGTTGGGCAGTGAATATTCTATTTAAAATGGTTTTATCTTTAATTTTTTCTAAGTTTTGTTTGTTTTTGTTTTGCTTTTGTTGAGTTTGTTTTTGGTTACCAATGCTTGTGATTGTTTTTGAGATTTTTAAAGTATTATTCGGCTTCTATTATTTTTGTGTAATGTCTTTCTAAAAATAAAAGTTTTAGCTCTTTCCTTTTGCCTGTTTAGTTTATGTTGCTTGAGGACAAGTAACGGATATTTGATATGTGCATAATTTGTTAGATTTCTATATGTTAATTTCATTGTTTTTCAATGTTTTAAAATGTAAATGTAGTTTAGTTTAATATCCCTTATTCTTGTCTTAGGTGCCCTCTGAAAGAGAAAACGATGAAAGGAAATGAAACGGAGCGAAAACGACGAAAATGGAGTCGTCGGCGACAAAAGAAGCCGACCTACTGGCGAGGTAGTCTAACTTACCATCAGCGGTCCTTGGCACACAAACGGTTGGCAAAATAGAACCCTACAGCAGACGGTAGGGCTTGACCTACCGTTGGTGGTAGGTTCCGACAGTAAGGGGGATTTAATCCAATTTAAGCTCTGTTTATAATTTTAACCTTTATATAAGGGGTTTTGCTACAGCTATTTTAGACAGAGAGATAAGGATAAAGATTAGGATACAAATTAAGATTTAGATTAGAGTTTAGAATAGGATTAAATAGGGTTAGTATTAGATAGTTAGGAGTAGATTAGATTAGACAATTTTTCAATTCCCAGCTTTTATATATTCAATTAGTTTTACACTCTTTAGATTTCTGTAAATTTATTTCTTAGATTTCAAGAATTGAAGAACCAATTTTAATATTTCGATCTTCAACTTAGTGACTCGATAGACGAGCTTGGAAGACGTTTGGTACTTCAATTGCGACTTCAATATTCAACCCTAAGCTTTTTTTTTCTTTTCTACTTTCTTGTTATTTAACTTTAATATGGAATTTTCCTTTTTTTTTATTTTAATAATAGTGAGTAGTTTATATTTTTTAGATGAGGGTTGAACCCTAAATCTTGATTTAAATTTTTGAATTCGATGTTAGTTTTGATTTAAGTTGTCTTCCAATTGTGTTTCTTTGCAATTTAATTGTCGTGAGGTTAGATTAATCGCAAGATTGTTCAGAATTGAGAAAGGAAGAATGGTCTAGGAAAACTAATTAGGGGTTAATTGGGGCAATTGACTAAAGATACCATTTTGCACTTTTAGGTCCTTTAAATCACCTAATTTTATTGCGCTCATAATTTGTTAGGGAGAAGAGAGATTTTCCTCTAAGGGTTAGTGAGTAGGGTGGTTTTCACCTAGAGATAGGAATTGTCCGACTTGATTGATGACCCAACTTAATTAATTCAACAACATTTTCATAAAAGTTTTTCCAATTGAATTAGTAACAAGGATTAGGGGGATTATACTATCCAAACTCTTGCTTTATTAACTTTTTTAAACCCTAAGTTTTCGTTGTCTTCTTAGTTGTTTATTTGTTTTGAAATTTTCTATTTCATCTTCAACGACCATCTTTTTCTTAGAATAAACATTAGAGATATGATTAGTACTTTTACCTTTATCGTCCTCGAGAGATTCGAAAGTTGGTTTTAACTCACCTCTGTAGTGTTAGGTCCACTTGCCTTGCATTGTAGTAGTGATTAGGAAATCCTGTTTTATTTTTATAAACATCAAAGGACAAGTTTGAAGAGTTTAAAGGCCAAGAAAAGACTTCAAATTTTTCACCATTTGTTCAATTAGCAAGAATTACTCAAGGGAACAATTGGGAGTTGAAAATTGGCTAAATATTTGAAGACACTACGGTCAATGGTAGGACCTGCCTCTACTGTCGTTGATAGGCTTCTGTTGGCCAATCCTTTGTAACACACACATCTACTGCCGATGGTGGGTTTGCCCTACCGTGGACATTATGGCTCGGCAGAATGGGTGTTTAATGAGTTCTAATTGAGTAGTTTTTGTTATTTGAATTGTCTTTTCAGTTGTTAATCAAGGGTTTAATAGGTATTTTCAGTCATTTAATCATAGGTTAGCTAGGTCAAGAGTTTAGTCTATAAATACCCCATTACAGCTCAATTTAATCCAACAATGATGAATTTGCTGAAAATATGAAAGAATTATTCCAAGTTGCTTCTTGGGTTCTTTGTCTTCTTAGACTAGCTTGCTAAAGGGTTAATATCCTTAACATTGTGAACAATTGAGCATTAGATTGAAGTATCTACGGAATCAATTGATCATTCAAATTCCTTTCATTAGTTAATTCATAGAGTTTCCTTTCTTTGAATCAATTGATTTATGTCTTCTAGTTGTATAATTTGCGTTTTGAGACTTTGTTCCCTCAAGGTTCTAATTATCAATTTAAGAAAGAATTTAGCCTCTCAATACTTGGTTTATGAGACTTAGTTTCTCATAGGTTTTCGATTGGAGTGTTTTAATTTAAAAATCCTGAATGGAGATTCTTCAATCAAAGGAGGTGATCTTGGGAAGGATTTGGATCTAATTCTACAATCAAAGAGGATCTACATCATATAACTCGGGCGTTGATGTAGATCCTCTTTTATTGTAGAATTGGATCCAAATCCTTCCCAAGATCACCTCTTTTGATTGAAGAACATCTATTGAGGATTTTTAAATTAAAACACCCCAACAGAAAACCTATGAGAAACTAAGTCTCATAAACCCAATATTGAGAGGTTAAATTCTTTCCTAGATTGATAATTAGAACCTTGAGGGAACAAAGACTTCAAAACCCAAATTACACAACAAGAAGACAAATATCAATTGATTCAAACAATCCCAGAAACCCCGGCCGCATCGGCCCGGTAACCAAAGTCACCGTCACATCGCATGTCACCACATGAACTACCGTCGAAAAATACTGCTGCGGAACAATCGGCTTCCGAAGGAAGGGAACCCCGTTCCGAAGGAATGGAACTGCAGACCTATGTTAGGTCCATAAGATACCACAGCTTTTGGAAAGGAAATTCTATGAATTAACTAATGAAGGAATTTGAATGATCAATTGATTCTATAGACACTTCAATCTAAGGCTCAATTATTCACAATGTTAAGGACATTAACCCTTTAACAAGCTAGTCTAAGAAGATGATGAACGTAAGAAGCAACTTAGAATAATTCTCTCATATTTTCAGCAAATTCATCATTGTTGGACTACATTAAGTTATAATGGGGTTTTTATAGCCTAAACTCTTGACCTAGCTAACCTACAGTTAAATGACTCAAAATACCCCTTAAAACCGTTGATTAACAACTAAAAAGACGATGCAAATAACAAAAACTACTCAAATAGAATGCATTAAACAGTAATCGAGCGCTACTGTCGATGGTAGGGGGAACCTACCTTCAGCGGTAGGTGTATGAGTTAAAAAGGGTTGGCCAACAGAAGCCTATCGCGACAGTAGGGGCAGGGCCTACAATGGCGGTAGGGTCTTTCTTCAAATACTTAGCCAATTTTCAACTCTCAATTGTTCCCTTGAGTAATCCTTGCTAATTAAACAAATGGTGAACAACTTACAAGTATTTTCTTAGCCTTTAAACTCTTCAAACTTGTTCTTCAAAGCTTCTTCCATGTAAACTACCATGCCATTATCTTCATTCCATTGGAAGCCTTGAGTTTCTTCATCCGAGCTCTAGTCATTTGTCCAAGCTTCAACTCCATAGATGCTTGACTCTTTCGATCTACATCATCTTGTAGGTAGATACTTGGGGCTTAGGCACCACACTTCTTGAAGAAGGAAGATAAGTTCTGGAGAAACCAATCCTCTTCCTTTGATTCTTGATCTTGGTAGCCAAATGATACATGTCTTCGTAAGTGGTCTAAGGGAACAACTCTAATTATTAGCAAAGTCCCTATTCAGAACACTTAGAAATCTAGCAATTGAAGCATCTTTGTCTTCCTCTAAGCTCAACCTCAGAGTGTACAACTGTCTCTTGTCCATATTTCTCAAAACTTTTGTTGCCTTGCTTAAGAGTCATCAACTTCTTGAAGCTCCCTATAATAATGTTCCGCCACGAATCTCTCTTTCTGAGAGTCTTTAACTCCACCGAAGTTTCTACCAGTTGCCTTCCATTTCTCAACCTTTGAGTGACAATCCTTTCCCACTAATGAATGCATAACCCAAGAATTCGGCGATGACTAATTTCATTTTGACAATCAATATAGCTTTTCACCATGAATAGGTTCTCTACTTACCGTTCCCAATCAAAGAACACATTTGAATGACTCTCGCCATTGAAGCTAGGCAGGCACCTTCCACTTGATTTTGTCTAGAGCTTTATCTCCTTGTTGATCACCATAGTAGCCACCATGGTATGCCTGGCCAACATTAGGATTATCTTCAAAAACTTCATACAAGTCATCTTCATGCCATTCTTCATGTCTTGGAAACTCTTCTTCTAGTCTATAGTGTCCTCTTCCTCCTAGACCTTCTCTTCTTCTGCCTCTAACTTGTGGTCTTTGTTGGTATCCACCTTCATGAAATGGATAAGAATTTTGAATTGGCATGTCATGGTATCCATAAGTAGATACATTATCAAAAGGTTGATGGTGAGGTGAATTAAAGCCACCAAAGGTTTATCTCGAACTCTTTGCTCCATTGTGGCACTACTCTTGTCTTTCTTAAGCTCTTCAACATCTCTAGCAACTTTTTGGATTTGTCTTGCCAATCCTTCAACGGACTGCTGCATAAACCTCAAAGTCTCATTTAGATTCATCCTTGTAGGATCACTATCTTCTTAATGAGATTGAGTAGGAAATGACCATTCATAGACATTATCAAACCTACAAATTAAACAAAGATAAACAAAATAGAAGTATGATACCCCCACCCCTTCACTAGGTTATCTGTGGGTGAGTAAGATATCAGCGTACCTCTTGGCTCTAAAATCCAAGCCTTTAAACTAAAGCAAAACTCTGAAGAATACTTGGAAATATAGATATATACTACGCAGCAGAAAAAGAATGAACTGAATATAGAAAGGGCGACCATTACATAAGGTTCAGGAAAAATTCTTATGACATCTCTAATATCGAAAATACTTTACAAAACCAAAACAACAAAAGACATTAAAAACGAGTCGAGCATAAGAAAGCAGAAATATTCTTCCAAAAATGACCCGATCCCAAAACTCCGTGCATAATACTCTAATAGCTTACTGCGCCACTTTTCATCCCCAGTCATTTGGAAAAAATGATATTTAAAGACGTGAGAGCATACACTCAGTGAGTCCACGTGTGTGTGTGTGTGCGCTTCTGTGTTTTTCTTAAAAATAATGACGTGACTTTACAATATAGTTCATGCAATGTTATAAGAACCCTTGAACTTATATGAGGGGTTTGAGCGCAGCTGGGAAGTCTGAGTGAATCAAGGTACATCAATGTAGCTTCCCCACCCAAATTTGAAATTCATGCCATGTAAAAGTCAGGCTCCACGGACATGATTCAAAAACTATAACGAGCTCATTGGAAACAAGTTTCGACATCTTGTAGTCAATACCAATCAAACACCTTACGAGCGCTTGGTTCCATAATCACCGCACTCTCCAATAACATAAAAACAAGCTACAAATCCTGGGGCACCTACCAGGTCCACTTTAAGACCAATCTTAGTTTCAAGCCCCTCCTGACTCTCCACAAGGTGGCTGTCCCACCACAGAGCGTGATGCGATGTCTGACGTAACACCGGTTGGGCCAAACCCTCAGTGGTATTATATCCTCTCTCAAGTGGATCCACCTTCCATAGTTTCCAATCGTTCACGTCATCGAAAGGGGCCTAGTATGGGGTACTAACCACATACAGTGTAATCCTCTGACACTTCCGGATATATATAATCCTGTTAAAAACTTTGTTCCTGGTCGGATGGTGTTTTCATATCCATTTATAAATCAAAAGGCCACCCACTTGCCCATTTACATAAATTTAGATTATAAATGCCTTAGAATAATAAAATTCCCATCCGCCGGTCAAGATATACATATGCAGTTTTTATAAATATGTCAAGTCTAACCATGTAACTAAACAAAGTCGAAATATATTCAATTGTAGCGATGATAACTTTTCCTCAAAAAAAAAAAAAACACATAAGTTTTCTCTTTTAAAGTAGACATACATATACGGAGCACCGCTCCTATAAATTTCTAAGGAACAAGTAAAACACATTGTGGAGAACATCTCCAATTTAAAAGAACACTGGTTACCTTTTCCTAAAAGCAGTAAATATTTTATGATACACTTAGCTATAAAAAAATTATAGACATCTCTAACAACATTTGTAAAATGGTTAGACGAGGTTTATGGACTCACTTGAATGAAGACCTAGTACTATAATCCTACAAATAGGGTAAGAACAAAAATTAAAGAAAACACTTAATCATGAATCCCAACATTTCTATTCACTACACAACATATATCTTCACAACAATCTTAGGATATATTTATACACATATACTAATCTCTGTAGAAGACCAAAATCTTATAATTTAAAGAGTCTTAAATTTGGGCACTCACCCAAAGTGCCTAAATTGCTTAAAATAAAATTATAAACTAACTACAGAATTAAATCATCATCCTAATGTTGGACTTTAGCCTACATACAACACCATGGGAGAAAAGAGAACAAAAGAGAAAACCAACATGTATCCCACATGTATACATATATATATATAAGGGTGTAAATGGTTGCTTAGCATTGAAGCTTACATGTGTCAAGGTTAAGTCTTGACAAGTAACCATTAATATGACAACACATTTTTGTTTACCATTAGTAATAATAATAATACCAATAAAAAAATAATAATAATAATAATAATAACATTAACATAGTCCCCCAAAAAAATGTCTAACATATCTAATATTGTCCCATAAAGATAATTATATTCGTATCCTAATCGTATTTTTTTCAAAACATCTTTTCTTCAAAACAACTTTACTAGACCCAATACAATTTTATTAAATTCACTACTTTAAACCTTATATGAGAATGTCAAGCATTTAAATCTCTAAAATGTGCATGCCAAACATACTAAATGAAAAACATCCACTTAAAGATATTCATAAACTCCACTACATTAGACCCTAAGCTCTGCGTTCATGATGATCGCACTTTTAGGGTCATGCGAGGTGCTTATTGGGTCGGACGTTGCAAAAAGAACATCCCAATAACTCCCTAAGTGTTTATACTCTTTGATGATCACTTAATTCACTCGTTTTTAACACTCTTTATTTGCTTTTATCAAAATAAGCTCACCCTCTTGCCTTTTCCCAAACACTCAACACTCAAGTCTCTATATGATCCTTCAAACTTCTTAACCAAATCAAACCAAGAGCAACCATGCTAAGCAAGTAAACCAATCAATGCACTTAGTTAGATAAGTGTTCAAAGAGGCAAAGTTTTAAACACTTGAGGTATAAGAATTTCAAGGAATTTAATCTATAGAAAAGAGAAAATAAACTTAATGGATCATCGAAAAAAGATTAGGAACACACAAGGAAACAATTAGAAGTAAAAAAAAAAAAAAAAAAACAAAGCAATTCAAAACAATTAAGCTAAGACAGGAAACAGGGGATAATGATACCCTGTAATTAAAACGACCATAACTCGAAAATTAAAAATCCAAATCCGATGAAGCCAACTCAAGAAGATTCCTCATTCAACGTTTATGAATTTAAGAACAAATTTCATTCAAATTGAATCAGTATAACACAAGATATGCTTGGATTAATCAACACTTTTTCTGTAGTTTTATGATTCCGAAACACATTTCACAATTCAATCAAATTGAGCAATCAAATGAACTCCAAATTGAGTAAAACTTATTTTAATTGAATCATAATTCAAAAGAGAACATCTCCATCACAAAACATTAACAAATTAGTAAATAATTCATTCGATTTTTCAATTGAATTTCGGATTGATTTTTCTATACTTAATATTGCATGATCTTCATGGAATTTTTCATAGATTATCAAGTACTTCTCTTCTTTTGTTTTTTATTTTCAACGAAATATAAACACTTACAACACAAATTGACATTCTTTTGTAACATGGATCTGGTACCACTTTGATATAAATCCTCTTTTGAATGTAAATAGGATTCCACACCTTATCAAGATCACCTCCTTTGATGAAGAACCTCTATTGAGGATTTTGTAGTTTCAACAATCCAATGGAAAAACTATGAGGATCCAGTCCTTATAAACCCAACATTGAGAGACAAAACTCTTTCGTAATTTGATAGGAAGAACATTGAGGAAACCAAGGCCTCAAAACCTTAACTATACAAACTAGAAGACTTAGGATTAATCGAATCTAAGAACTAGAACTCTAAGACTCAATTAAAGAAAGGAATTGGATGATCAATTTATTCCACAGATTCCACAATCTAAGGAAAACAATTGTTCACAAACTAAGGACATTAAACCTTGGCAAGCTAACTAAGAAGGGTAAAGAACCCTAGAGATAATAGAGAATCCTCTCTCATCTTTTAGCAAAAATATCCAAGTTAGTTAGAATGAGTTTCTAATGGGGCACTCATAGGCTAAAGCCTAACCCTAGCTAAAGTATGGACTAATGACTTAAAATCCCCATTAAACCTTTGATTAAAATTTGGAAAAATAAGTTTAATAATAAAATCCCATCTAAAAGATTGCATTAGCTCTTCTTCACCCGAACCCTATCTGCGACGGTAGGGTGAGACCTACCGGACGCGATAGGGTATGCTCTTCCAATAGTTTTTCCAGCAGAAGCCTATTGGCGATGGTAGAGTAGTGCTACCGCCGGTAGTAGGGCTACTCTTCTCTAATACTTAGCATTTTCACCTCCAATTTGTTACCTTAATGATCCTTGCTAATTGCACAAATTGAGAACTTAAAGCCCTTTCCTTGACCTTCAAATCCTTCAAGCTTGTTCTTCAAAGCTTCTTCCATTTAAGTAACCATGCCATTTGTCTCATTTGCATCATGAACCTTGAGTTTCTTTGCCTGAGCTCTAGTACATCCACAGGTGCTTGTCTCTTCCGATCTACATCATAAACCCTTGATTAAAAGTTGCAAAAACAAGCTCAATAATAAATTCCAGCCAAAAAAGTTGCACTCCTCTACCCGAACCCTACCGTCGATGGTAGGGTGAGACCTACCGGACACACTAGGTTTTGCTCTTCCAACTAAATCCCGACTAGAAGCCCATCGGTGACTGTCGGCAGTAGGGTGATCTTCTCCCACACTTAGCCATTTTCACCTTCAATTTGCTCCCTTGAATGATCTTTGCTTATTGTACTAATTGAGAGCAACTTGGAAGCCTTTCTTTGATCTTCAAACCCTTCAAGATTGTCCTTCAAGGCTTCCTCCATGTAAACAAACAAGCCGTTATCCGCATTTGAATCATGAACCTTGAGTTTTTTCCCTTGAGCTCTAGTGAGTGGTCTAAGATGTAACTCCATAGGTGCTTGATTCTTCCGATTCGTATCAACCACTCTGTGAATCC
This sequence comes from Catharanthus roseus, assembly GCA_028651295.1. Classification (NCBI taxonomy): domain Eukaryota; kingdom Viridiplantae; phylum Streptophyta; class Magnoliopsida; order Gentianales; family Apocynaceae; genus Catharanthus; species Catharanthus roseus. Next base: position 3,033,364 of record JAPQWS010000001.1, on the reverse strand, counting down.
CTCACTTATTTTTCCTTGAATTCTATCATCTGATATATTCGAGTTGAGATTTCTTAGTTCTAGTTCGTATTTCTTGTATAAGTAAATTTAAAGCTTACAAGATATGTATATGTGCATACGAAATGTGTGTGAAGTGAAGAACATCTATTAACTTACTGAGGGTAAGGTTCCACTCCTCGTAATTAAGGAGGATATAGTTTCTCGCCACTTTCCATTCTCAATCATCCAAAAATATTTTTTTTCATTTCACCAAATTTTCTTCTTTGTTGTTGCATATATATAGAACCCCACCCTGATGAAGAGGATTCTTGACTTCATCATTCTCATAACTCGTTTGTGGACAACAAGTTCACTCTCTTCAAAGTAGTAGATGAAGAATATTGTAGCCTTCTTAATTAAGCATTCAAATTGATCCCTCAACTCTTGCCTTATCTTTTATTATCTTCTTTATATGGTTCAAGTACCTAATATATTGCAAGTATATTAGGATGAATTATATAATTTAATTAAAATGACATTTGAAAAATAACTAAGCAAAGTTGTGTAAGTCACCCCTCGAAGGGGTACATCCACCTGTATTAGATGGGACTGTATACCTTGCCTTACGAAAAATGAATAATCAAATGCTCCAGAATGTTGAAAAAACCAGGAGGGAATATGCATTCTAACTTGCATGTCAACATAGGAATGCTTTCCTCCAATTCAAGCATATGAGACTCAATTATCTTCAACGCGCACAAGTCTCGGTTGAAGAGATTCAACCCTGTCAGGTAACTCCACACCTTCGCTGGGAGAAGCTATGTAAAGGTGATGGGCATCAGTTGTTCCATGAACACATGACAATCATGACTTTTCATGCCTGTCATCTTCATGTCTTTATAATCAATGCACCTTGGCAAGTTAGATGCATATCCATCCGACAGGTGCAACTCTTTAACCAAATCAAGCACCATTTTCTTTTGTTCCTTTGTCAAGTTGTAACATACTGTTGGCTTCAAACAACCGATCTTTTCTATCAATAAGTCTGGTTAGTTGCAATACAAATGTAGATTTTGTCTAGCCTTGTTTTTTCTTTCTTGACTTCCCTTTTACAACATAACAATATTGAAGACATTATCAAACACATTCTTCTCATTGTGCATCATGTCAATATTGTGACAGATTAAAAGGGTACATCTATGAGGAAGATCTCAAAATATATTCCTCCTTGTCCAATTGTGATCCTTTCCCCTAAAATCTTCCTTGCCCAATTTCTTTTCTGTTTTTGTGATTTTTGAAAAGTGTCGGATACTTTCCCATATCCGATTCCTAAAAGTCTTGGTAGCGGTCTTCACCTCTATCTTCTTTTAAAGTCCTTAAATCTCCTCTAAATTGATGACCCGGTGGCAAGAAACATCGATGGCAATCAAACCAAGATTGTTTTTCCCAATTTCACAATCAAAATAACTGTGTCAGTTCCAGGCAATACGGACAAGCCAACACCCTTAGTGTACTCCAATTGCTCAATATACTATATACCAAAAGTTCACTAATGCTCCAAAGAAGTGCGTCTATTTCTTCGATATGTCATAAGGGTCCCAACACCCACAACTGATTTAATTCTTTTATCAACAGTTGCAGATAAACATCCAAGTTGTTTTTTTAGATTCTTCAGACCTAAGATGAGAACAGTCAAGAAAGTTACCTCCTTTTTCATACGCATCTAAGGTAGCAAATTATCTATGGGGTTATCATTACTGGCCACGAAAAGTATGTCTTTCCTACCATTCCAAAAGGTGAAAACTCAGTCGTACACAATCCAAGTCTCACGTGCCTTGTTTTTGCCGAAAAATCTGGGTAAGTCCTATCGAAGTGCTTCCAAGCTTCTCCATCTCTAGGATGACCCATCACATCCGGCTCCTGTGAGCTTTCAAAAGGCCATCTCATGTGTTCGGCAGTTCTTTTCGATGCATACAATCTTTGCAATATAAGAGTTAAAGGGAAATAAAACATCATCTTCATCTGTCTCTTCGAACCCATTTTCTTCTTCTTCCCTCTCTTCTTCTTACTAATCTTGTATTGGTGACTGCCACAAAACTTACATTCCATTCTGCCAAAGTCCTCATTTCAATAATCATACAACCACTGGCACACACATTAATCCTTTGCACGGGCAATCATAACCGGGATATCAATTTATGTGTCTCATACTAATCTTTGACCATATAATTTCCTGGCGGAAATTATTCTTCTTGAATGCACAAATAGCATAGTACGATTTTGAGTCTATTGATTCTCAGACTTAATGTACAACAACTCTGCACAAGAAGATAACACTGAAAGTTTGTCATCGCCTTCAACCAAAATTTCTCTATTGCTTTTAACATGCCAAAATACTTTTTTCCATGGGACAAAGTGATTCTTAATGAGGGATTAAATTCGGACCGATTGCATCAATTATCATCTCACGATATGAGTTGATTTTAGCTGGCATTGACTATGAACTTTCTACCCTAATATATTTGACCCAATTGAACCAGGACGTTTTACAAGAACACGTCCCTTATCATATTGCCATATTTTTTTCACAATGACTTGTCCAATTATGATAACAAGGCACAAAACCCACCTAAAAGATGATCTTTCACACCATCCGCTTCTGTAAATTTCTTATTTTTACACTTTACACACAGATATCATATCACTTTTTTACTTCCATTATTCGTTTAAAGACAATGATGAATAAAACAATTAACCCCATGAATGAATTCACTTGTAAGACCCTTAACCCGGGGCATGAGTTATTCTCTGTACATCCAACTACAATTTGGTATATTTTCCATACATTCTAAGAATGATTAGGAGAAACAATTGTTAGTACTTAAAAGTTGAAATAATCTTTAGTAACAAGAACATATAACTTCTAATCCATTCGAATCTTTATAAACAAGGTTCCTCTTTGAAATTATAACAATGTTTCTGTTAAAAGATTAAAAAAGTTCCAACTTCTCCTTTCATTTTAAGTTCTACATTACGTCATTACTAAAAAATCTAAGTTTTTTATAAGATTGAAAAAAATTTGGCAGAGTTTCTTCTGTAGTATGATATGTCCAGGCACACAACCCACTCAAACAAGCTACACACCAACTCAAATAAAGATAAAGAGTTAGGGTCCCCCATAAAACATCGTCTATAAATTAAAAAGTCAGGCACCCCCATAAAATATTATCTATACCTTAAATAGTTAGGGCTCCCTCGTTAAACTTTAAAGAGTCAGGGTTCCCCCGTAAAACTTTAAGTTTTAAACTAACTAAGTACATACCTCTATCGTGTATATGATAGAGAATATATCATTAAAATCTGCATGAAAACTATATGAGAAAAAAGAGAATGATATAATGTTTTAAACTTGTAACTTTACAACTCTAGTATAAAGAAATGTAAGCTTACAGTAATTAAATTACTTAAGCTTCAATCTATACTTTACCATTTGCATACATCAATGAAATTAGAAACTAGCATTTACATATATGGAATCTCTCAGAATAAAATTTAAAAGTAGAGAATAGAAGTTTTAAGATTCCATATGGCCAAAAGATATTGTGGGTTTCCAAAGATCCAAGCAAAGGATTGAACATCAAAGAAATGAGGGAAGAAATGATCAATTGAATTTCTCTTTCTCAAGTTTAAAGAACCACAAGAAAAAGATGCTTCAAAACAATATTTTTTGAAAGGGAGATGATAGCTAAAGCCTATATTCTTTAACATTTCCCAAATTGCATTCATGGATTCTTGATACAAAATGCTTCAAAACTTTAAATGCACATTGAAGAATCCAAGAAGTTTCAGACACAAGAGTATTAAGATCAAAGACACAATTAATAAGAGGATTCATTTTTAAAATCAAAGAATTGGTTTATAAGGTTTTGAAATCATTTTGTAGTTCCTTTTCAAATTAAAATTCCAAAAATAAATTTCAAATGGTAAATGAGAATACCAAATCCTTCCTTTTTTCATTTTCAAAGATACCTCAAAATGTTTTCTCAAGTCATTGAACATAACCTCTAAATAAGAAAACTGAAGACAATTATTTCTAATCAACAAATAAATTTCATTGAAGTACTTAGAAGTATTATCTCTTCTTTTTTCTAAGCCATGTTTCCAAAGTATATCTTTGAATGGAAGATAGTAAAGCAAGGTGTTTTGGTGCAAAACCTTTCAACTTAGATCAAAGGACCCATCTAACAAAGAACGCCTATGATTTACTATCAAAACTTGAGGGTTTTAAAATTTCCTTTGCAAAACAAACTTCTTCAAAAGCTCTTTGAAAGGTAAATGATAAAACAAAGTTTCATGAATGTGATGCTCTAAGGATTTGTTCAAAGAAGAGATCAAAGGAGAATTGTGATATAAAAATTATAAACTCCTTGAAGGATTTCTAGTCGTTCGATAATTGTGAATTCACAAGGAACTGTATCAAAGAAGATTAAAAGATGGAATGAAATACTACTTTCTATGCTACTCCATTCACTATCAATGTTACTATAAATCAAACTCCTCAAAGATTTAACAACATTTAAGACTTTGAGAAGAATACAAGAATATCCAATTTAACACCTCCAAGCATCAAACGAGTCTCAAGAGAAACATGAAATAGAAAGCACTTACGAATGCAAGGAACAAAGAAGGATATATAGAAAAAAAGAGAATTCACAATAAATCTCCAAGTGCAATCTTGTGCACTTCTATTCTAGCTACATATTGTTGATACCTTATTAATCCACAATCTTAAAGCAAGGAACTAAAATTTTGGCCAATTTTCGAATAAACTGATTTCTAAAAATTGACATCACTATCCGACTTTGTTTCTGTGACATGTATTATAGTACTCACCTAGATGACAGTAATTATTCTCAATAAATAAATCACTAGAAAAAGGAAAATAGTTTTGAGAGAAAAAAAGAAAAAAACACTGTCAAATAAATAAAAAAAATAAAAAAATAATACAACTCTGAACTAAAATGTTCAAAAGATTAACAACATTCTCCTTAGCAAACTTATATTCACTCGCTTTTTATTGAATTTCCCCAAAAATATTCAAAAGATTAACAACATTCCATTCATTAGCAAACTTAAACTTTACATGCTTTGCTTATGGAAATTTGCTTTACTTCCCTCCCTTTTTTCCATTATTTTATTTCTTGTTTTCTTTTTTATAATAATAATCTAAGAATTAGACATTTAAGTAGAAAATACCCCAAAAAATAGGCCAAAATACTCTCACAAAAGACCCAAATAAACTAAGTATAATAAAAACCAAAAATAAAAAACAAAATTCACAGCCTAACCTAATTCTGACGGCAGCGAGCGGCGGCAGAGACACACAAGAGGAGCTCTAGAGCTTCCCTAGCTATAGAAGAAGGAGAAGAAATAGAAGAAGATGATTAGATGCTTAGGAGAATTAAGAGAAGAAAAATAAAAAGAAAAAGAGAAGGAGAAAGAGAGAGACACGTACTAGCAGGAGAGTGACGGTGTCGTTGGCGGCATTTGTGGGGCGTTGCTGAGTAGCGGGGTTAGGGGAGGGAAATTTAAGGTTGGGGGGGAGGGGAGGGGGGTTCCTGTGGATTTTGATTTTTGGAGGAGAAGGACTAAAATTTGATTTTTAGATATGCTCATTTGTTACCGACCGTACACCGACAAAAATGTTGTCGGTGTTTATAATACGAAAAAGTACTGAAGATCATTTGTTGGTACAGTCGCAGTGATCAGAAATAATGATTGATTGAAAATACCCATCTCGAATGTTATCGATAAAATGTTCCACCAACAGTCAGTTATGTGGGTATCAAGCCGTCAGTTTTTGGCGTACAGTTTCCCTCTAATTTTTTGGCTGAAATTGTTAAATTCTGACAAAGTAGATTAATGTTGTCGGTCTTTACCGGTGGTCCTGAATTCCATCTGAATTCCATCAGTAATGTCAGTCGGTAAATGTCTTCTTTTTGTAGAGTCCTCCCTATAGGAGCAAGGTTGGGATATGTTCATCGGGCTCTTGTGTGCTTTTGAACGACTTTTGTGATAGCCCTTTTTAGGCTTTTCTATGTTTATTTTTATTTGGTTTTATGTTGACTAACACTTCTACGCTTCCTCTTTCCATTGAAGCAAGATTCTTTAGGTAATTTTAGTAAATTTTAAGCCGGTAATAACTGTTGAACAAACATTACATGCTCAACTAGATATTGAAAATGTATATAACAATATTTTATCTATTTAATCTTCACGTAGTATTTAGGCATGTTCTTCATCTTCGAGTTTTTCTAAGCCACTAAATTCATGTGCTTTTGACATGTTATTTTAAAAACATGATTCAATATTTTAATTTTTTTAACAAAATCAATATGTAAAAGAAGTTTCGAGAATTTTTGAAGAATACCTTTTATAATTTTGTAAGCTATAAGCAATTAATAAACAATCGAGGATAACTCATAACACTTTTTCCTTAAAATAAGTCATAAGTGACTTATTTTGAAGCATTTGAAAATAGGATTTAATGTTGTGGTAAGAGATATATAACTCGAAGACTTTTATATTTTTTCTCCTCTTGTGTTTGGAGTTTACGAGGAACATAACTGGTATTATTGTGCATTCCAACCGCATCAATGATCTTAATACTTTTGCGGATTTGTGAAAATAGAACCATAGAAGGAAATAATTCCCAATGATTTGCTAACATCAATAATCTAATTGTGTAATAATAAAAATATAATTGTTGGGTAAAGAAAAAGCGGCACGCTAACTTAGACGCGTGTAGAAAAGATGAAATTCACGAAAGTAAATATAATTCATTAAATAATAACATCCCTCCATTTTTTCAGACAAAAAAGGTCACTGTTTAAGAATAAAAATATAAATGTTATGAATTAGAGTAGAAGTTCGACACAATATATGTAGAACAAGATGAAATATAAAGTAGAGAATCAAAGAAAATAATAGAGATAGGGAGTAGACACAAATTCAAAAATTAATTTTCTTATTCATGTCTTCCATATGATCCTATTTATAGGCACAAAGTAAAAGAGTTAAGAGAAACCTAGAATAAATAGGCTTTGTCATTAGGGAGTTAGAACCTATTAGGATTGGGTTTTGAGAGTTCTAGTTTTTTTCAGAGAACGTATTTGGATATGTTATGTATACATTAATTTCATTACGCTCCCCCTTAGATGTCCATAATATAAAGAACATGCATCGTTAAAACTTTAATAGAAAACAAAAACGCTGGGGCAAAAACATCTAGTGAACAAGAAATGGTATACTATTATTTTATGTATAAAATCTATTCTCTCTATTGAGAAGATTTCTTTAGATCTTTCAGCCAACTCATGCGAATCTTATATATTAATTTATTAAATATTTTAATAAGCAATGCCTTAGTGAATAAATTAGGCAAACTGTCAAATAACCGAATTTGTCGCAGATCAATTTCACCATTTCCTTGAAGTTCATGAGTAAAGAAAATTTTGATGAGATATGTTTTGTCCTATCTCTTTTAATATTTGCTACCTTTATACTGCAAAAAAAGTCGATTTACCAACCGACGTTTTGATCGGTAATTGGTCTATAACCTCTAATTACTGACCGATTACTAACTAAGTGGTCGGTCTGCAACTTTCCCAAATGGAATTGATAGTCTGTTGATAAGCATTGTCTATTTTAAAGTTACCGACCGAATATTTGGTCGTTAACCCTATTTTTAGAAACTAATAAAAAGAATATTGGAAATAAGTTACCAATCGGATTATAGAAAGTACAGACCAATAATCGGTCGGTAATTAATTATTTACCGACAAACATTCGGCCAGTAACTATTTTATTTTAAAAAAAAATTACTGACCGATTATCAATCTGTAATCTTTTTTGTTTTTAAAATAATTATTTTATGATTTTAAAATTCTACTTGAAATTCAATAAACGGCAATAACAGTTCAAATACAACAACCAATATTTAGAACCACAGCAATATATTAATTTAGGGCTACTTTGCGAGTTCAGGAGAGAAGAGTAGTAGACACTTTATTATATACATATAAAGATTAAATAGTAATATTTAAGATGTTAATTTTTCATTAAAAAAAGGTTTTCACTCTCAAAATATCTTGTAATATCTTTTCAAAAGTAATTAACAAAACTTAAAATTTAAGAAACAAAGAGTTTAAAATGTAATTTTTGAAAAAATTTTGACAGAGTTTTCCTTATAAAATGAACAATTCCTAGGCACAATAGCCACACAAGACACCAATCACACAAATAAAAACAAATGTAACAATTTTTAAGAGTCCAGGCTCCCCCATAATATAAACAAATAATTACTGTTTTAAGAGTTTGGACTCCCCCATAAAGACAACAAATTATTCATAATAAAAGCAAAATAATTATATATTTAATATTCCAGGCTTCCCAATAATAACGATAAAGAAAAAAAATGTAATATCATAATACATACCTCTATCGAAAGAATAATTGATGCTTTAAGTCTTGAAAGTATGCTTAAAACAAAGATACACAATAACACAAAATATCATTTTTTTACAATCCTTTCTTCTATAAAATAACATGTCAATGTTTTATCATACTAGAAATCTACATTGTATAATAGACTTTAATAATTGATTATTTAATAAAAAAAATTTTAAAAAGAAAGACCTACTATTTTTTGTTCAAAATTCACCAGTGCGGGCGACCACTATCCAATGCCTTTAACATCAATTGGTTGCCAAAATAGGTGCAATGACAAGCAAAAATGAAAAGAACCATTAACCAGAGAGAGAGAGAGAGAGAGAGAGAGAGAGAGAAGAGAGGCTATACCTTCTTGAATTTCAATGTTTTCGGAGGAGGGGTGGTAAAAAGTTGCCTTCAATTTCACAGTTCTCGAAGAGAGAGAAGTGGACTTTGAGCTGCAAATTAAAAGAAACCCTTACACACAGAGAGAGAGAGAGAGAGAGAGAGAGAGAGAGAGAGAGAGAGAGAGAGAGAGAGAGAGAGAGAGAGAGAATGACGAGTGATAGTTTCAGCCAAAACCAAGAGAGGCAACCGTTGCCGGAGGAAGGGTTGTCGAGAGTGGGGTTTCAGGTAAGGGCTTTGGCGAAGAATGGTGAAGTCGAGCTGGAGGAGGAATTGGGAAAGGTTTCTGGAAAGTGCAAGGGAAAGGGTTTAATCACATAACTGAAATTGATTTTTAAAAAATTCAGACAATTACTAACCGATTATCAACCTAAGGGTTGGGCGATAACTTGTGGATGCTAACTTACCAATCGATTTAGTCAAATTCGGTCAATAACTGTGTCTAGTTACCGACAGATGACTATTTTATCAATAATCAGTCGGTAACTATGGGAAGTTATTAACCGACCAAGTTCGATCGCTAATATCAGTCAGTAAGCGTTTTTCTAGTAGTGTTAGTTGGGATATCCAGTTAGCATTATCCTCATTAAGGCTCAGAGGATAAATTGCAATATCTAAGATATAATGGACCCATGATTTTAGCCACATACATACTCAACTTGTCTCATGGATAGCTATTATCGAACATGATTAGAAGAAGTAACAACAAGAGATTTTTCTTTTTTTGTAGAACGCTAAAATATGGCGGCATCACCACATGTGAATAAATATCCACTTTGAGAATGAGCTTCGTGTGGATCAAATAGATATCAATCATCATCATATCCAATTAATTTTGAATTTGATTTATTTGTGTAAATAATCCAAGAACAATTATTCCCTTAGAGATATCGTATGACCTGTTTTACTATATTTCATTGTCGTTAAGTTGGAGAAGAACTATATGTTGCGGACAGATTTGCAAAAAATGCAATGTTCTGGTCGCAAATTATTTGCACGATATATTAGTGCACCTATTGCACTAAAATATGGTACTTCTGGACCAAGAAGTTCTTCATTATCCTCTTTTGTTCTAAAACTATCCGTCTTACTATTTGAGTATCGAAAAAATCATCGAACTAGTAAAAGGATGTGTTTTGTCCACGTAAAATTTCTTTAAGATTTTTTCAACGTATGTAGATTGATGAACAAACATTCCATCTTCAAGATGTTCAATTTGTAAACAAAGGAAAAACTTGGTGTTTCCAAAATCCTTGATTTTAAACTCTTGCTTTAAGCAATCAATTGCATAAGTCATGTGTATATCAATTATTTACTAAACACCTATAGCTCACAGCTTAAGCATAACTACAATGCAGGCTGGGCTTGGACCTCAAATATAGGCGGGCTCATCCTAAAAAAAATCCATGGTTTTAAAGTAGAGTTCAACACGTAGTAATTTGGTATTATAAATCCATCCTTTAGGGTGTGACACCTAGGGTGACTCAAGGAAGTCCGAACCAGCTACTTCAATTAATAATGGAAGCCGCAGAACAGGTGGAATCTTCTCACTCAATTTTTTAATTAAATGGGTTTCACTTTGACAAATTCCCTTTTCTTAAAAACTCAAGTTTCTTGAAATGAAAATTTGTTTTTCCTGTCATCGATAAATTCCTTTTAGGAAAACACATTACCCTGATTTTATTTTTCTTGAAGAGAATCGCCTTTCCTCTTTTCCATCTGTTGGTCCCTAGAGTAGCTCATAAAAGTTAAGTGACGTAATTGTCACAATACTAAAATAAAAGAAATTGAGGAGAAACAAGGGTTTTTAATTAATAGGGCTTTGCACATTTATTTTTAAATTAGGTCAGACTATTTAATTAAATAAGAAGCCCAAAGGCCTTATAATTTATTTTTTTAGTGGTTATTGGGTATTTAACTAATTCTTTTATTAAAAAATCCCATAAATAACTTGATCATATAAAGAGAACTAGGCTATCTCTAAGTCGAACCAAAAGTTCTAGGTCCATAACAAGTCCATGGCGCAACTCTGAGGCACATACAACCTAGCATGGGCAGCCACCATGTGATCAAAGACTTCTTTGGATTGTTAAAGTTTGGTTAAGCATGGATCATTTGTTGTGATCTTTTGCAATTCAATTTTTATCACAGTTATCCCTATTCTGATCACAAGTCTCCAGGCCTATTCGATTAAGAAATTCCGCCCTTGTTGTGAAGGAAATTCTTCTATTCTCTCCTTCTCCATTGGCTGAAAATTTTGGGAAAGAAGAGCTTATGCACTTGAGTTTTTCTGAAGAAGAAACCCTTCTTTTCTAGTAGGCTTTCTTCTCCTTTATCGGAGTGTTTTTATGAGATAATAGAGGATACTTCAGAAGGCGTAGAAGGCTTTGATTTACATGCTCCAAACATAGAAAGATCATTTTTCCCTTTTCATCTTTCGTTGTTCTCTAATACCCTTCAATTTGCCCCTTTATTTCCTCTATAATCATATTACACACACATATTGTAATCGGCATTTCTTTATGATCAATTTCTTGACAAAATTGCTTTGTCGTAGTGAATTGATGAAATATATTCAAGTGCTAAACTCCACTTATTGGAATTTTTAGAAGAAGAGCTTATGGATTGATTCTTGTGATTTTTCTTTGAGGGATTGCAATGAGAAGCACTTGTATTTACATTTACCATACAAAGAACTATTTAGGAATAATGTTGTTTCAAAGAGAATGATGAAGAATTGTGGAGATTTAAATCAAATTCCTTTGATGTTTTAAGAAACATTTCCTATTATTTCTTATATTTATTTCAAAACTTTTGGCTTCACAAAATCTAGAGATCTCATTGTGAGTCCAGAGATTGGGAACATAATGTCTTAATTCCTTTTGATTAGTTTTTAAAAAGTGTGAAAATGCTAGTTTCATAGGGAAGTACCGTTTATCCTATACCCATTTATATTTCATCGTCTTTGTTTTGCTTTATGTTTGTTACTTTATACATTAAAGATAATATGTTGTATAAGTGTGGGGAGGGAATCTTTTGTATTCTTTGTCAATTTTTTTGTGATAGTTTTGAGTTCTCGGACGTTATGGTTATGCTAATGATCTTCTACCTTGTTGGGAACGCGGTTTAATACTCATTTTGTTTAAGTCAAGTCTTTAATGAGCTTTTATATTGGCTTTGATATTTGCTAGGTTCTAAGAATTTGGTTTAATCTTGTTTATTTCCTAGTAAATAAGTGCAATGTCTTCCATGGACATTTTTCTGATTTGTGTGATAAAGCATAAATTGTGGCCATGACTCATTCTTGCTCTCTAACATTTTTTATCTGGTGCCTGAATTCGGCTTTAAGTATATAGGATGACAAAAGGATGAGACAGAGCATAAACATACACATCTTGAACAAGAAGAAAGAAAGTGATGAGAAGGAGCATAAAACATACCCATTCACACCAAAAAGAAGAATGAGATGGAGCGTGAAACACCCTTACTCACTAAAAAAATATTTTGCTACCAAAGTTTGTAGTAGTGAGAGACTAATAGAGTAAATTTGCACTTGTTATTCAATATCTATATGAGTTAAGTTATTCATGCAATCTGACCAAAGAAAGAAGTGAATAAAATTGAATGGCAATAAACTTTCTTATACCGAATTCGAATAACCTAGTCATATTTGGGTTGATATGCAAGCTTGTGTAGATTTGTTTAGATATGTTTGTATTATGCGCTTTTCTTAAGAGAGTCTTGGAGCCTCTCTCTACCTTGTTGCTTTACTTTGCATGCTGGAGGAAGTGCAAAAGTTAAGTGTGAGGAATTTGTTAAGTGTGAAAATGTTATGTTCTTACACATTTTATATTTAGTCTTTAGTGCATTTTTGTGTCATATTGGTGTGGAATCTACTCATTTATGCTATTTGGTGCATTTAGGTACATTCAAAACTATGATTTACACAGGATGTTGCATACCATGTTAAAAATTCTATGCAGAATTACTAGAAAAGCTTTCAAATATTATATTTATTATCTTTAGGTACTTTCATTTGATTAACCTCGAAAATTTATAGAGATATTCACAAGACAATAAAAGAGTTTCTAGATATTCCATGGCAATTATTTTGAAAGCTAAACTAAATGAACACATGAAGATGTTAGAGCATCTTCTAGGAGGATGCCATTGACAACAAATTATTAGAACCCTAACTAAGATATTATTTAAATGATTAGCGTAAGCAAACTAAATAGCCTTTATTTATTTCGAAACACAATATCATTATTCTGTATATTCAGACAACATGGATGAAGCTAGCTTCTTATGTACCTTTTTTAGGAGCATGTTTAATTTAGAAATTTTCTTGTAGCAGAAATAAATATTTTTTTCAACATGATGCACACGATGTTCACATCCTGTGCAGCAAGTTGTGCAAGTTGACAGACAATAAATTTTTATTCACAACTTAGGGGTTTTTGAAGGCCTATTAATTAAAGGAGATTTAAGTGAGACGTTATGAACCATCTTCAGATGTCTTGGGCTTCATAGTTGATGGATTTTTGCATCATGAAAAAGTTATGCAACAAAGAAAAGGTCAAGATTTCACGTGTTATTCAGGAGTTTTTTTCTCTTTCAACTCAATAATTCTTGTTTTTATTATGTTTAGAGAGAAAACTCTTCTAGTTAGCTAGGTCGTAGATTGATTAATGTTGTTATGAGATTTTGAGATTTAAATATTTAAATTTGTTCTTTGATTATCTTTTAATTTATTATGAGCATTTATACAATCCTTGATATATTTCTTATTGGTTATGTTGATATAATTTAGCTTAATCACCCTAATTAGTTCACATGGTCAAATTGTAGGTGTAGGCCAATTGAGCCAGTGTTCACGCATTTTTTCTTCTCAGCCCATGTTCTTTAATCCCTATGATGAGTTGGACTAAGCCTCACAACCCAATAGGATAAGTTTATGTCTAATCCAAGATGTCGGGCGGGCCGGGCTGGTAAACAGCCCAATCCTCATGAGTCTTCCCATTTGACTTGGTTGTTGCTTCTTTGAAGGAGTCTTCTAGTATCAGGATGTTCTATTATTTAACGATCCTTCCAGATGACTGTTCTGTTATTTGAATGAGTCTACCTTAGAAACTCTATAAATATTCTTATCATTGTCTTGTTGTTAAAAATGAGATATGACTGTTTATTCTGTGTGGAGACTTTTTCTCTTTTCTTCTTCTCTGCAGATTCTAGTTTCTGTTTGTTCTCTGTGAATTCTTCTGTTACTGCCGCCATTGACCACATGCTTGGGTAGTTTGTGAAAGAGAGAAACCAAAAGTGAGAGATTAGATTGTTGTGTGAGGCTCATCTATTGTTGAGCGTTTGATTGATATTCTGACATACAGTGAAAAACCAGTCGTCCGGTTTTTCTCCTTCTCATCCATTTTGATCGTCCGAATATCTCTATTCCCTTCTTTCACAGAAATCAGTCATCCGTTTTCTTCTGTGTGGGCGTCCGTTTTTCATAATAGGATGTCCAGTTTTGGTTTAGGTCATCCGGTTTTGTCTTGTGGCAAAAATCGGACATTCGATTTTTGCCAAGCTCATCCTATTTTTATTTATCTGTTTTGCATGTATTTAAAGAAGAAATGATAGTCCGTGTTTTAGACTTTTTCATCCAATTTTGAACAGCTTTGATTAAGAGTTGTTATCCGGTTTCATCATCCAATTTTTTGTAATAGATTAGTCGTTTCTTGTTCTTCTGCTCTTTTACTGTTGTAATAGCTTGTAGGAGAGGTTTGCTTATGTAACAGGGCTGATCACCAGAGCAACTAATCTTAACAGTAGTATCAGAGCTTAGGCTATTCCTGGTAGTGGTATTAGAGCCAGAAAGAAATTCGATCTTTCTGGTGTCTGGTGTCTATAACATTCCACCAGCGACGCAGACGTCATCCGAAACCTCCCGGTTGCTTTATGAACTCATAGGAACTATTGAGTTCCGTGAATCTAGCACAGGTCACTATTACTGTTTTTGCTTTCCTTTCTTTCAAAGTTTATTGTCCTGATATATACATATTCTGTTGCTTGTATCTCTAACTACAGACCAAATTTTTGTGATTTCTGTTTTTCTCTGAAAAACCGAAACCCAAGCCTGGCTTAAGTCCTATTGAGACTTCAAGTATCTATGTCTTGGTGTTTTTCTTATTCGATTGCGAAATTTTTTTTTAGTGTACATGATCGTTGAGATTGTTTTATTGTCTGTATGGGGGCTGTTGCTCAGCCTGTGATTATTTATATTATTTCTCTGTTGATCATATATTTTGTGACTATTGCTCAGCCTTTACTTCTGATTGATCGGTTTTGAATTCATTATCTGCATATTACCTGTTTTTCTAGCTATATTGTTTTTCCAGGCTGTGTTTGTGACAAAAATTTTTCTTAAATCTTTTATTTTTCGCACATTACTCTTATTTGCCACTTTTTAGCATGTCTATTCCAAAACTTGAAACAGACAAGTTCGATGGCAAATCTGATTTTGTAATGTGGTGCAGAAAAATGAAAGTTGTTTTAGTCCGAAACAAGATTGTACCCGCTATTTCCACTCCTGACAAGTATCTGAATCTCAGACAGGAGAAATACTAGCGGAAAAACTTGGTGATGTACATAGCTGTCTCACCTTGTATTTGAAAGATAATGTTTTGAGAGAAATAAAAGAAACAGACAATGCTTATGAAATCTGGACAAAACTTGAAAAGCCTTACTTCGGAAAGTCTTTATCAAACAAAATCTATTTAAAGGAACAACTCTTTGGCTTCAAAATGTGCAGGTCAAAATTCCTTTCTGAAAACATGGATGATTTAAACAAATTTGTCTTAGTGCTCCAAACTGTTGGAGAAAACATTTCTGATAAAACCATGTTGTGGCATCGTCCGATTCGCCACATTAGTGAAAAAGGTTTGCATTACTTACACAAACAAAATATTTTAAACAGTGATGAAATCACTTCTTTATATTTTTGTAATCATTGTGTTCTTGGCAAACAACATAAACTCAATTTTTCTGTTGGCACACACAAATCCACTGCTGTTCTTGATTATGTGCACTGTGATCTTTTAGGTCCCGAAAAGGTACCCAATTTTGGTGGCAATGTTTATTTCCTTTCTATTGTTGATGATTTTTCTCGGCATGTTTGGGTGTTTCTTTTGAAAACCAAAGATCAAACTTTTCAAAAGTTTAATGAACGGAAACGTTTTGCCGAAAATAAAACAAAAAATAAGAGCAGATAATTGATTGGAATTTTGTAACAAAAAGTTCATGATTTGTGCACTTTGCATGGTATTTTTCATCATAGAATTGTTAGGCCCAACCCACAACAAAACGGGGTAGCTGAGAGGATGAACCAAACCATTATGGATAAAGTTATGTGTCTTTTAGTATCATATGGGTTCATAAATCTTTTTGGGGAGAGGTTGTTAGTACAACAGTTTACCTTATAAATAGGTCTCCTCCTACAGCCACAAACTTTAAGACTCCCATAAAATTGTGGTCAGGCAAAGCACCAAACTTTTCCAACCTTAGAGTGTTTGGGTGTGCTGCTTTTGCATATCAGAGGGAAAAGAAGTTAGACCCTAGGTCTAAGAAGGGAGTGTTTATAGGCTATCCTAGTGGGGTGAAAGGTTACAGAGTGTGGCTTCAAGGTGAACTAGGTGTAAGAGTAGTCGTGAGTAGAGACGTAGTCTGTAACGAGCTAGACATGCCCTGTCTTAGAACTGAAACCAAACCCTAGAGTTCTTCTAGTACACTCGCAGTTGAGAACATTCCTGTGGGGTTAGTGGTACCTCCAAATCTTCTCATGAGCACACATTAGAACCCGAGCTAGAACCTGAAACCAATGAGGTGTTGGAATCCGTAGGCAAAAACAAAGTAAAATAAAACTACGGAAATCCACCAACAGGATCTGCACATACTAGAAAAACCGATTGGATAGAAATTACCTCAATGTTTTGATTGTTCGTTGTGGAGGCGCTGCTTTGTACGCTTTGCCCTCTACTGGTATCCACGCGATGAACTCCTCTGCAAGCGATCGGGATGCTAGCCCCTTCTCTGTTCTGAAAGCTGTTCAGAACTGATCCTTACTATCTAGTAATCGATCGTATTTCGGAGAGAGGAGGCTAGATACTATATCGCCGTTCTAGGGTTTAGGGTTTTGTTTTTTCTTTAATCAGATCAAGGACGGCCACCAAGAAAAGGTTCACATAACCTTTTATAGCTGTCAATATCAAAACCCTAACTGTCATCTAATGACAATTTAATCTCGTCCGTCTAGTCCTATAATCATCCAACGGTTGGATGAGTAATATTAAGTAATTAATTTCATTTATTCGATTAAATAAAATTAATTACTTATTAACCTACCAGAAAATACAATATGGAATCTGATTCCCCTTTTGTATACGTTCAACGAATCGGGACACAATCTAGATTCATTGAACATGGACATTATGCTCACAAGATTGTCTATGCGTGTGACCCTGTAGGTTCACTTAACGTTGGCAGTGAATGGAAAAATGTCCTAGACATTTATTCACAAAACATAAGCGGCCTCTAGCAAGACATTATGCTTACCCAAGTTAAGTAAATGTAATAATAACCTAGCATCATATTTAATATTTAGTCCTTTTGTCACACGATATCCTAATTAAGTATAAGGCATGGATCAAGTCATCCTTATAAAACTTAATTAACCATTTACTTGATTACCAGGCAGACTGTTCCAACAAATAATATTAATAACACCTTATTAATACTTATTTGAGCATGGCCATGCATATTTTCCAGTCTTCCTTATCAAGGGGCCCATGGATATCTCTCTCTAAAAAGAGAGGGACAAATCCCTTTCACTATCTCCAATATTCAAGCCATGACGAGAAAATAAGCCAACCAATAATCATAATGATCACCTTATTAAAAGTGATGTTTGACTATGTCAAAACATATTTTTCTCCCCATGCAAGAAACATTAGAAACATTAGATCGAAGGACACCAAATATAAAACTGAGAAGAAATACTTATAACTTACACCCATGCAATATTTCTTCTTCACTTTGGGTTATGTCTAATACAATATTCTCAATATGTATTTATGAATTGATTTTATATCTCATATTCATGATCAGTAAAACTTGACCATCAATCAACTTCACACTAGTTTACAAGATGTAATAAACTAGGGACAAATAAGAATAGTATTTTATTAGCTATAAGGGTTTTACTATCAAGTCACATACTTGATGACCAAGAGCATAAAATACTATTCAAAAATACATGCTCATAAATCATAAATGTGAGTCAATTGGTCTTAGGGCATATACTAACATGAGGAGTCTAGTATTCTTGAACCCGATGAGCTAATTTTAGGTGGTTCTGATGATGATGAGGATCATCCAGAAGCACAAGCACAAGCCCTTAGAGATTACCAACTATCGAGGGATAGGTGTAGAAGAGAGATAAGGAAATCTCTTAGGTATGGTTTTTCATACAATTTTTCTTACGCTTTTGCTGCCGCATCTTTTATTGAAGAGAAAGAACCTGTTTATCTTTCTAATGTTTTAAAGAGTCCTAATCGCTCTTTGTGGATGCATGCTATGGATGAAGAAATATCTTCTTTGCATAAGAACAAAACTTGGGTGCTTGTGACTAAACCACCTACACAAAAATTTATTGATTCTAAATGAATTTTCAAAGTTAAAGAACCTGAATCTGTTAATGAACCTCCAAGGTTCAAGGCTAGATTGTTTGCAAAAGATTTTCTCAAGTTGAAAGTACTGATTCCAATGAAATCTTTTCTCCTGTTGTTAAGTATAAAACTATCAGAATTATGCTTGCTGTTGTCTTCTTTGATCTTGAGCTAGAACAGTTGGATGTTAAAACTGCCTTTTTGCATGGTGAACTTGATGAAAACATTTACATGCACCAAGCACCTGGTTTTAAGGTGAAATGTAAGGAGCATATGGCTTGTCTGTTGAAGAAGTCCTTGTATGGGCTTAAACAATCACCTAGACAGTGGTGTAAAAGGTTTGACTCTTTTATGCTTAAAACTAGTTTTGTTAAAAGTAATTATGATAGTTGCTTGTATTTTTCTGGTGATAGTGTTGATAATACCATTTATCTGCTTCATTATGTTGATAATATGCTTATTGCCTGCAAGCATATGGATAAGATTTTGCACTTGAAATCTTTTTTGAAATCAGAGTTTGAGATGAAGGATCTTGGATCTGCCTCTAGAATTTTAGGCATGAACATTGATAGGGTTAGAGTTGACCGTTTTTTGCTTATATCCCAAAGTCCTTCTTGCAGAAAATTGTTTCAGAATTTTCTATTAATTTGTGTAAGCTGTTTGTACCCCTCTTGCAAGTCATTTAAATATTTCTTCCAAAACCTGTCCCAAAACTGAAAATGAGAACAAATATATGGCCAACATCCCTTATAGAATGGCTATAGGATCTGTCATGTATTCCATGATTTCCATCCGTCCTGATATTGCTTATTCCATAAGCCTTTTAAGCATTTTTATGTTTAATCCAGGTAGGGATCATTGGGCTGCTCTTAAGTGGCTGAGGTACATTAATGGGATGCTTGATAAAGGCTTGCATTATTATAACTGGTCTGAACATTTTGAGTTGGTTGGTTATGCTGACTCTGATTTTACAGGTGATAGAGAAGGTAGAAAGTCTACCACTTCTTATTTCTTTACCCTTGCAGGTAGGTAACTGTGTTTTTTGGAAATCAAAGCTGCAGCTTGTAGTCGCCCTTTCAACTACGGAGGCTAAATATATTGCTGCCATGGAGGCAATTAAGGAAGCCATCTGGCTTCAGGGGCTTTTATCTAAACTGCATCTTTTACATTCTAAAGCAGTCATATTTACTGATAGTCCGAGTTGTCTTCATTTGTGTAAAAATCATGTTTATCATGAAAGGACTAAACATATAGATGTTAAGTATCATTTCATTCGTGAAAAGGTTTCAAATGGTTTTTTTTAATATAGACAAAATTAGCACTAAAGATAATCCTGCTGATTTTGGTACTAAAGTAGTGACAATTGACAAGTTTGTTTTGTGTAGAGACCTCTACATATTGATGCAGGTTGATTGCTGTAGCTGAGAAGTTCACTTAAATGTGTTCAAGGTGGAGCTTGTAAGCAAATTGGGCTAGTGTTCATACATTTTCTCTTCTCAGCCTATGTCCTTTAATCCATGTAATGAGTTGGATTGAGCCTCACAACCCAATAGCATAAGTTTATGTCTAATCCAAGATGCCGGGCTGGTAAACACCCCAATCCTCATAAGTCTTATCAGGTGACTTGGCGTTTGCTTCCTTGAAGGATTCTTCCGGTTATTAGGATGTATTGTTGTTGAACGATCCTTCCAGATGACTGTTCTGTTGTTTGAATGAGTCTACCTTAGAAACTCTATAAATGTTCTTATCCTTGTCTTGTTTCTAACAGATGACACATGAATGTTTATTATGTATGAAGCCTTCTTCTTTTCTCTTTTCTTCTTCTCTGCAGATTCTTGTTTCTGTTTGTTCTCTGTGAATTCTTCTATTACTGGTGCCGTTAGTCATCATTTCTTGTTGACCACATGCTTGGATAGTTTGTTACGGAGAGAACCGAAAGTGAGAGATTAAATTGTTGTGTGAGGCTCATCCATTGCTGAGGGTTTATTCGAGATTCTGACATACGATGAAAAACGGATCGTTAGGTTTTTCTCCTTCTTATCCGTTTTGATCGTCTAAATATCTCTATTCCATTCTTTCATAGAAATCGGTCGTATATTTTCTTCTGTGTTGGCATTGGACGTCCGATTTTGGTTTCGGTCGTCTTGTTTTATCTTGTGGTGAAAATCGGATGTCCGATTTTTGCCAGGCTCATCTTGTTTTTGTTTATTTGTTTTGCAGGTATTTAAAGAAGAAACGATAATCTGTTTTTCAGACATTTTCATCCAATTTGAAGAGCTTTGATTAAGTGTTGTTATCCGGTTCCATCTTCTGATTTTTTGTAATAGATTAGTAGTTTCTTCTTCCGCTCTTTTACTTTTGTAATAGTTTGTAGGAGAGGTTTGTTTATATAACAGGGCTGATCACCAGAGCAACTATTCTTAATAGTGGTATAAGAGCTTAGGCTCTTCCCAACATTAGGGTTTATTATTTCCATAAGAGAAATTGAAAAATTAGGCCCATGAAGTATTAATACTTTTAAGTTTATAATTATAAAGTTCTTTTTAGCAGTTTACACCCATAGAGTTTTTACGGGATGCAGAAAATGATATTTTATGAATATCATGGCAGAATCTGGCCACTTTTCACATGTAACTATCACGTGCTGCAATTGTAAGGGTATTTTTATCCTTTTAGAAGGCTAAAAAAGATACATTTTACTAAATTATATTGTTGGGTGTGTGGGCTTAACCCGTATTTGACCCAAACAAAAGAAATTATCGTTTCAAAGTGGTGGGAGCCTTCTGAAAGGATAAAAATGCCCTTAAAACAGTAGCATATGCTGGTCATGTGCAAACAGTTGCCTGTTTTCACCATAATATTCATTGATTTTTCATTTTTTTTAACTCATAAAAACTTAATGGGTATAAACTATTGAAAAACTTTAAGGTTCGAAACTAAAAAACGTAATACTTTATGTATGCCAATGACAATGAAATATTAGAACCCTTAACTAAGCTATTATTTATTTGATTAGCTTAAGCAAACTAAAAAGCCTTTATTTATTTTGAAACATAATATCTTTATTCTATATATGCAGACAAGACAGATGAATTTAGCTTGTTATGCACCTTTTTTATGAGTATGTTTAATTTACAAATTTCCTTATAGCAGAAATAAATATTTTTTTCCTATGTGATACACAAGATGTTGCACACCCTTTGCAATAAGGTGTTCAAGTCACTCAACTTGAACCTTTAACGTTGTGTTCTTCTTCTTAGGGAAAACGATGATTCCAGAGGAAAGACACACTCTCTCTTCTTGAGTAATGGAGTGTGAATATGTTGATAAGTTTACCTATTTCCGAGGTATCTATTCTTACTAGACTACCTTGTTTTGACTGTAGTTGAGAAAGATTCCTCCCGACATACAGTAGAAAGTCAAAGAAGAAGTCATGAAGGAAGACCTCAAAAGCGCACTCAGATTCGGTAGCAAGAAGCGGCAAAGTTGAAGACGCCGAAGCACAATAAAAAATAAAATTTGGTGTACAAATTAGGGGTTTTTGAAGACCTATTAATTAAAGGAGATTAAGAAAAACGTTATGAACCATCCTCGGACGTCTTGGGCACAAAAGTTGAGGGTTTTCTGCATCAAGAAATAATGAAGTAACAAAGAGAAGATCAAGATTTCAAGGGCTAATCATGAGTTTTTCTCTTTCAACTCAATATTTATTTGGTTTTACTATGTTCGGAGAGTAAACTCTTGTAGTTAGCTAGGTCATGGATTGATTAATGTTGTTATGGGATTTTGATATCGTTAATATTAAAGATTTGTTCTTTGATTATGTTTTAGTTGATTATGAGTATTTATACAATCCCTAATATATTTCTTATTGGTTATGTTGAATTAATTTAGCTTTCTCACCTTAATTAGTTCACATAGACAAATTGCTAGGGTTTATTCTTTCCATAAGAGAAATCGAAAAATTAGGCCCATGAAGTACTTATGCTTTTCAGTTTATAACGACAGTTTTTTTAAGTATTTTTTAACCATAAAGTTTTTATGAGTTGCATAAAATGACAATTAATGAAGGCAGAATTCGATGACTTTTCAAACGTGACTATCATGTACTGCAATTGTAAGATTATTTTTATCTTTTTAGAAGGCTAAACAAGATGCATTTTACCTTAATTTTGTTGTTGGGTGTCTTGGGTTTAACCCGTATTTGACCCAAATAAAAAGGATTATCTTTTCAAATTGGGAATAGCCTTCTGAAAGGATAAAAATGCTCTTCAAACGGCAGCACATGCTGGTCACATGTAAACAGTTGACTGTTTCTGCCATGATATTCATTGATTTTTTCATTTTTCGTAATTGGTAAAAACTTTATGGATATAAACTGCTGAAATAACTTTATGGTTACAAACGGAAAAGCACAGTACTTTATGGGTATAATTTACCAATTTCTCATTCTATAATAAAGTACCCACGTGTAGCAACTAATTATTTGAAGAGGTTGAAGCTTTAGCTTGATTAAATCAATATGAAATTCCATAATTCAAATAGCATATGATTGAAGATCGATGTTGTCTTCGATCTTATATAAATTAGTGATGCCTTCTTTTGTTATGCAATCTAATTGATAATATTTCAATACATGCTCGTTGGTTGGATTAGTAGATTAGGTTGGTGGTTAATTTGCAGTTTTGAACGGAATTAACCTAATCTTGTAAGGATAAGGCTTTGTAAGGCTCAGAAGAATAATAAAAATATTTTATTTGCAATCAATTATGTGATACCCCGTACCCCTTCGTTAGGTCAACTGCGACTGGGTAAGGTACCTACGTGCCTCTTGGCACTAGACTTACAAAAACATAAAGTTAGGATACATTCGGGAGGAACTAGAACGCGTTCCTCTAAACAAAACAACGGAAGAAGAAAGAAAAATATAAATATAACTTTATAATAAAAACTTCTCAAAACTTATACATAGGTTGAAGTTGATGGCCGTGAGGGCCAAGATCTTCGTAGATCAAAATCTTATGGCTAGAGGTGGAAAACCCCAATATTATCGAATCTAGTGGCTCATATTGGCTCAACTAGCAAGATCTTGTTATTGAGTCATCTAAAAATGGGGAGAAAACATTTGAAGGACATGAGCGATGGACGCTCAGTAGGTTCACATTCACGTGTGTTTTTCATGAGTTTCCCATGAGGGTAAAATAGTTTTTATATAATGGTTTGACATGCCAGAAAATACACGCTTTCATAAAAATCTCTTGTATGCAAGTTACAAACTTTCTGAAGGGTTCGGTCGTTGCTGGAAAGTCTAAGCGAATCAAGACACATCGGTGCTGCCACGATACCTAACTTTCAAAACCATGCATGTACTATGATAGGCTCAATGGACAGAGTCCGGAACCTTAAATGGGGTCATCCGACACAAGTTCTAGCACCCCTGTAGTCAATACCAGCTTGAAACCCAAAACACATTGTACGAACGTTCGATTTTTCATAAACCACCGCATACACCACTGATACACAAAACAGGTAACAAGCCATGGGGTACCTACCAGGCCGCCTTGTGCTACCCTATTTGGTGAGCCCCTCCTAACCAAACCTGCTAAAAAGTAGCCCCTATCGCAGAGCATATGATATGGAGTCAAACGTAATACCTCCTTGGGCATAACCCTCCAACGGTACTACGCCCTCTGTCAACTGGATCCAAATCAAGAGTGAACCTACCAAGCATGTCGTTCGGAAGAGGCCCTCGTATGGGGGACTAGCCACGCACAATGCAATCCTCTCGACACGTTGATCAAAACATATACCAAGCCCTTTCGACCAGATTAGGGTTTTAATTCATTTTCATAAAATCATAGGCCATCTCTCAGCCATAGAAATCTCTTCATGTATCGAAAATCCTTATCCGCCGGGTAGAACCACAAACTCGTTGCCATGACAAATGTATCATAAATACAATTCAAATCATGTCTTTGTAAAAACTCATGAAAACATTTTTTTCTCAAAACATTTATCTTTCGAAATCATGTTCACCATGAAAGTATGCGTATGTGACTTTGGAATGTAAGCTTTAAAATTTTTTACCGAGTGAAAAATAGATTATGTCAATATGCTTTCCAAAAATCATGATAAATATTACTCAAAAGGAAATTATTAAATTCCTCCAAAATTTAAAGTAATATATGAATAAAACTATAGAGAAATATTCTTTAAAAAGAAATATTAAATATTTTTTAAACCATAATATAAGAATATTTTAAAATAAAAGTATTATAAAAATATTTTAATAACCCAAAGCCTTATAAAAGTATTTAAAATATTTAAAGTGTTATTTCAAAAAGAAATAATAAATAATTTAAAGATAATTTTAAATCTCAAAACCTTATAAGAATATTTAAAATATGTAAAATATTATTTCCAAAGGAAATAATAAATATTTAAAAATAATTTCTCCAAGTACTTTTAAAATTCAAAACCCAAAATAGAAGTATTCCAAAAATATTTAAAATAAAAGTATTATGAAAATACGTTACTAACTCAAACATATTTCAAAGCCTTAAAAAAATATTTTAATAACTCAAAACATATTTAGCATAACCCCTAATACCCTGGTAAATATTTTGTAAATTTTGCCAAGATCCAAAAATGGAGAAATATGTTTTCAAGAAATAATTAAATCTTTTGTAAAAAGAAAACGGTTATTGAACTCACCTTGAGCCGCGAACCAAGTCAATCCTACAAAGAATATCATTCCAAATTTAATCAAATAACTCCATAAAAATAAAACCATGACCCCATGATGGCCCTAGGGTTCACCTAAACTTATTCTAAATCAAAAGGAAGTCTAAAAATAACTCCAAAGTAATTTCATAATAACTCCTTAAAAATCATGGGCTCGAAAAATAAATCCATGATTGTTAAACCTTAATATTATTTATCTTAGAAAATATAACCTAATAATAAAATAAAATAAAACTATAAAAACAAAATTAAAAAAAAAAGAAAGAATAAGGACTTACCTTGAGAGAGAGAGAGAGAAAGCGGAGAAAAAGAAAAAGAGAGAAAGTGAGAAGAGAGAGAGAGAGAGAGAGAGAGAGAGAGAGAGAGAGAGAGAGAGAGAGAGAGAGAGAGAGAGAGAGAAAGTGGAGAAAAAGAAAAAGAAAGAAAAGAGAGAAAGTGAGAAGAGAGAGAGAGAGAGAGAGAGAGAGAGAGAGAGAGAGAGAGAGAGAGAGAGAGAGAGAGAGAGAGAGAGAGAGAGAGAGAGAAATTGGGGAGAATGGAAAGAGAGAAGAGAGGAGAAGAGATAATGGGATAGAGGTGAGAAAAAAAGGCTTCCTAGCACCTCATATATATAGCCAAGTATGCATGGCTTTGGCTTGTGTGGTTAACATATATATGGCACTTACTTGCCACGTGTCCACAAATCACCACCCCACTTGGCACCTCTAATCCAAATAATTGTACTAAAGTCTTCCAAATTTCTACACTGTCTACATTGGCCCCAAACTTTAAAAATGACTTAAAACTCATATTAAACTTAAAATCTCAACCTTCAACTAAACGCGTTAAACACTAATAATTCTAAAATACGCCTCAAAAAGTTTTTAACGAAAAATTCTTCCTTAAAATTTTTAGAAATTACTAAATGACCCCAAAACTTTCTATTCCTTAGAAAATAACCCCAAAACTTTTTTTTGAACTCACTGTGACTTATGTTAACTTTGAGGTGCTTAGACAGGATATTACAAACTATGCTCAATGATAGGTTCCATTAAACATAATCAATTGCATGTGCGTAGCTAATGCCTTTTTCCCTTGATTGTCTCAAGTGTTTTATTAAAGTTCTTAGTTTAGTTAGCTTATTTTAATCACTTATTTATTCTATTAAATCTCCCAAACAATTCCCCACCCTCCCAAAGATATTACTTAGTGATTAGTAGATTATTCTTTAGGATTGAATTGATTCGTGGTAGGAACTACCCTTGCTTGCCCTAATTATAATTTAGGAAGTGTGTAGGAATTCATTTTAAATGTCTACCACAGCATGCACCAAAAACTCTCTCTATCGAATCCTTATTCTTTTGTGCAATGACAACAAATAAATCATTGAGAATTCTTGAGCTACTTATGGGACCAAAAGACCATTTGTTCTGGGCTACAAGATGACTAAACTGCCCTTTGCTATAAGTAGAAACATTTCTCATTTTATATAAAGAATTCATGATATGACTATATGGAATTATTGACCCCTAGGGCAAACTTGTAATTTAAAGTATCTTTGACCTACACGTGTTTATGACTAAGTTTTCCCTATATATTTCCACTCATTATTGAGTCTAGTAAGAACTTGTACTATCACCTCCTCAATGACATCTATCATCCTTAGACATCTAATCTGGTAATCTGATACTCTTTACCATGTACTAGTTTCTCAAGGATGACCCTTAAGAAAACACATCAAGTCTTATTGCTAAGGCCTTGGACTCTAGATTATCATAGAAAATCATAAGAGGTGATTCTCATAGAACCAAAAACACAAGTCCATCTTAACTATCTAAGTTCATCTACCCAATATAAGAAAAGTACACCAGTGACATGAGTAGAGACTAGAGACCTTCACCCATAGTACATCTAAGTAGACAAGTGTTAGATTTTCCCCTTTCTGCTTCTTCTTCTCCTTCATCTTGATTATCTAACAGCAGTCAATGCTTTGCCAACTGCTTTTTACTATTGTCCCTAGTTTAGTACATAATTTACACTTAATGTGGTAAATGATATATCAGTACCAAACAAATTCACAAATTTTCCATCAAACACCAGATAGGTTTCGTTTTGTTCCTTTCCTTCAATTCTCTCCAATAGTATAACTAAAGCTAAATTCTGAAATGTGGTTTGACGATGATTATGATTAATTTGATGATCTGAGAGAGAAGGTGGGAAACATAGAAGCATCTCCAGATTCAAAAAGGTGCACACTGGAAGGAAATTGAAGATACAAACTCCAAGATTTGGAAGAATTTGGAGAAGAAAAGTTAGGTTAGTGAATTCGTCTTGGACAAAGGTACAGAAAAGGTTAATGGAATCTCTATCTCATATTATATGTATTATCTTTAAGTATTTTTTTCTTAATTGACCTTGAAAATTTTGTTTCACTCTTAAAGCAGGCTTATTGTTTGGTAAAATTATAAAGAAACTCCGAAGGTGAATCGGAACAAAAAAGGGCCAAAATGTTCCATATTATGCAAGAAGATACAGAAGAACTTGCGGATTGTTGAAAAAGTTTTGGCTAAATCATCCAAATATCTCATCAATGGCTCGTATGGCAGTGGGATTAATGAAGACATTCAAAAAATAGTGAATGAGTTCCTTGAAATTCCCTCAAAAAATTCCATGGAAACTTTTTCGGAAGTTAAACTAAATGAACACATGAAGATGTGAGAGGATATTTTAGAAGGATGCAAATGCACCCAATTATCAGAACTCTATACTAAGATATTACTTGTTTGATTAGCTAAAGCAGACTAGATACCCGTTAATGTATTTTGAAACATAACATATTTATTCCGTATATACAGACAAGATGGATGAAGTTACCTTGCTATATACCTTTTATTAATGACATGTTTATTTTACAAATTCTCTTGTAGCAGAAATAAATATTTTCTCTTATTTGTCTCTTCTATGTCAGGAACATAAATGTTAAATTGGAAAGTTTAAAAAAGCATACTTTCTCTGGTTTATTTTTCTTTTGTTAAGAGGATCAAAAGTTGTTTCCGCTTCCCCTTTTATGATGATCCAAGCCATGTCCTATTTGTTGTAGGTGAAACCAAAATATTTTACTTAAGATTTAAACTTTTACAATAAATTTTCTTGTCAAATTTTAGGTTCACGGTTTTATAAAATTCTTGAGACTCTTAAACAATGAACGGCTAGAATTAAACTTGGGAACTAGTGGTGAAGCCTGAACATTTATGAACTCTTTTTCTTCATCGACCTTCTTTGGCTACATGTTTTTCACTCGTTTTAGTAGGCATTGAGGCAACTCGCATTGAAAATTTTGTTGTTTCTCAAACTTAATTTTTAATATGAGCAGTTAGATGTGGTAGTGAAACCAATTTAGTAATTCCTGAATGTAGAGAATGGAAATCTTATTCTATTTGGATAAAAGTTTCCTTGATAACTTTATTGACATTTTATACTTAGTTACTTCTTTTTTAGCCTCACAAAAAAGCTCAATCTGATTTATTTCCACATTTGTTGATTTTTTGCTTCCCTTATTTGTTGCGTTGAAATCACAAAATGAAATATGACACTGTTCTTTTCATATTATGATAGAAAACAATTTACTTTTTAACTCTACTTCTACAATATGGTGGATTAGCATCACATCCTAGTAATAACAATGAGATGCCTAAACGAAAACGTTCAACTCAAAGTAGAGAAAATGAGCTTCTTAGGATAATTAATTGATATGACGGCGGATATACATGAATTCTCGGAAGATTCAAGACCAAGAGTTAAAGCTAGAAGATTTTAGTTATATGCCTTACACCAATTGACTTACATTTATATTGGTATTTATAAGGCATGTATTTTGAATTGTATTTTATGCTCTTGGTCATCAAGTATGTGACTTGATAGTAAAACCCTTCTTGCTAATAAAATACTAGTCTTGTTTGTTCCTAGTTTTGTCACATCTTGTATTATTAAACTAGTAGAAGTTGATTGATGATCAAGTTTTACTGATCATGAATATGAGATATAAAATCAATTCATAAATACATATTGAGAATATTGTATTGGACATGACCTAAAGTGAAGGAGAAATATTTCATGGGTTTAAGTAATAACTATTTCTTCTCAGTTTTATATTTGGTGTCCTTTGACCTAATGTTTCTAATGGTTCTTGCATGGGGAGAAAATATGTATTGACATAGTCAAATATCACTTCTAATCAGGTGATTATTATGACTATTGGTTGTGCTATTTTCTTGTCATGGCTTGAATATTAGAGATAGTGAAAGGGATTTGTCCTTCTCTTACTAGAGAGAGATATCCATGGGCCCCTTGATAAGGAAGACTGGAAAATACGTATGGCAAAGTTCAAATAATTATTAATAAGGTGTTAAATAATATTATTTGTCAGAACAGTCTGTCTGGTGATCAATTAAATGGTTAATTAAGTTTTATAAGGATGACTTGTTTCATGCCTTATACTTAATTAGGATATCATTTGATAAAAGGACTAAATATTAAAACTGGTGTTAGGGTATCGTATCTTTTACGTAACTTAGGTAAGCATAATGTCTTGTTAGAGGTCACTTATGTTTTGTGGATAAATGTCTAGGACATTTTTCAGTACCAACGTTAAGTGAGCCTACATAGTCACACGCATAGACGATCTTGTGAGCACGATGTCCACGTTTAATGAATCTAGATCGTGTCTGGAGTTATTGAACGTATACAAAATGAGGATCAGATTCTGTGTTATATACATTGGTAAGTTAAATAAGTAACTAATTTACTTATCAAATAAATGAAATTAATTACTTAATTATATTCATCCAACCGTTGGATTATTATAGGAATAGATGGACGAGATTAAATTGTCATTAGACGACAATTAGGGTTATGATGTGGAAAAGGTTATGTTAACCTTTTCCAAGCAGTTTTCCTCTGATTAAAAGACAACCTTTAACCCTAGAATGGTGAGAATTGTGTCTTGCCTCTCTCTCTCTCTCTCTCTCTCTCTCTCTCTCTCTCTCTCTCTCTCTCTCTCTCTCTCTCTCTAAAATTCCAAAGCATTACCAAATAGTTAAGGCTCGTTCTAAATAATTTTTAGAATGCCGAGGGGCTAGCATCCCATTTGCTTGCAGAGGGGGTCATCGTGTGGACATCGGTAGAGGGTGAAGCGTAAACAGTAGCGGTTCCACACCTAGCGGCATCGAAAATTTTGAGGTAGTTTTCTTTCCAATCAGTTTTTTCTAGTATGTGCAGATCCTATTGATGGTTTTCGTAGTTATTTTTCTTATGTTTTTGTCTATGAATCCCAACAGAAGAATGGTCAAAATTGAGATAAACTGGAATTTCTAGAATTTCTGGACTAGTTTTTGCTGAACTCCATGTTAGGGCTTTTAACGACTTCAAATGAATAAGTGATCTTCTTAAATATTGTAGATCACTTCTTCAGGTTTCTAGAATGGTAAGGTTGATTCCTAAATGAGGTCATTTTCATATCCTATGACCAGTCTTAATCCGGACATGCTACCTTCGATTGCAAAGAAGACACATTCTAGTAAAATGGCCATAAATTGCACTATAGGGGTCCAATTGAGAAGATTCAAGGTTCATTGGAAAGCTCCAAGAATTCTCTACACATTGGTTAAAGATACCAAGAACCAATTCGAACATTTTGAAGATCAAACAAAGCTAATTACTGAGGAGATGCAAAATCGCAGTAGAAAGGCTAAAACAGAGCCTACCGGCGAAGGTAGGCTAACACCCTACCATCCTCGGTAGCCCTTGGGTAAGAATGGCAAGTTTTTAAACTTGAGAGGCCAGACCTGGCCCCCTTCTTAGCCAGACCCAGCTGGGTTAAGACTACAACTTATTTTTGGTCAATTTTAGCTATTTTTTTAATTAATTATTGGTTTCTTTATTTTCAAATTTGTAATTAAACTTTATTCAAGCATAATTAGTTCTTTTACATTCCAATTAAGTTTTAGGAAGATTAGTAGGATTTCTTTATAGAAATCATACTATGCCTCCTCTTGTAATTAACTTCAATGATGAATGATATATGAAATTTGGGAGTTTTCTCTTAGGGTTCTTAAGTTTTGAGGCTTTCTCCTTGAACTTCAACTAGGGTTTGATCATTCCCTAGATTGATTTTATTTGAAAAATTAGACTGAGTTGATCCAAGAGTTCTTAATTTGAGCATAATTCTTAATTATATGATAGCCACACACTTATGATTTGTCTAAAGCTTAGGTCTTCTTCAATTGATCTAATTGGGTACAGGGCATCAAGTCACTTTGTTTGATTAGTAATTGAGAAAAAGATCCTCTTCATATACATTTGTTCATAGTTCGGGTTCAAGTATGGGTGGGTTTTCTTGAAGAAGATCAAGTCCTATTGAAGGCAAGGTCCTAGGAAGATTGATATGAAGATTTGAATTCCATTGAAGATCCTCAATCATATCATTAATGCATACTAATTCAAGTGTATATCAATAATTTACTAAACACCTATAACTCATAGGTTAAGGATAACTACATTGTAGGCTAGGTTTGAACCTCCAATATAGATGGGCTCATCCTAACAAAACTCCATCGTTACAGATTTGAGTTAAACTCGGTAATTAGGTTTTATAAATCCATCCTTTAGGGTGTCAAACCTAGGGTGACTCGAGGAAGTCAAAACCAACTACTTCAACCAATAACGGAAGCTGTGGAATAGTTGGAATCTTCTCACTCAATATTTAAATGAAATGGGTTCACTTTGAAAAATGCTCGTTTCTTGAAAACTAGAGTTTTTGTAAAGAAAAGTTGTTATTCCTTGTCAGGGATAAATTCCTTTTAGGGAAACACATTACCCTCATTTTAGTTTTCTTGAAGAGAAACACCTTTAATCTTGTCCATTCGTTAGTCCCTGAAGTAGCTCATAAATGTTAAATGACATAATTGTCACATAACTAGAATAAAGAAATTGAGAAGAAACAAGGGCTTTAAACTTAGGCCCTTGTTTATTTTAAAAATTAGGTCAGACTATTTAATTAAATAAGAAGCCCAAACGCCTTATAATTTATTTAGTTAGTGGTTATTGGATTTTTAACTAATTGTTTTATTAAAAAAAGCCCAGAAATAACTTGACCAAATAAAGAGAACTAGGCTATCCATGGGTTGGACCAAATGTCTAAGGCCCATAACAATCCCATGGCCGAAACTCTTAGGCACATACAGCCTAGGACGGCCAGCCACCATGTGATCAAAGACTCATTTGGATTGTTACAGTTGGGATAAGCATGGATCATTTGTTGTGATCTTTCGCAAAAGAATTTTTGTCAGAATTCTCCCTATTTCGATAACAAGTCTCCAAGGCTATTCCATTAAGAAATTCCGCCCTTTTGTGAAGGAAATACTTCTCTCACTCCCTCTCCTTTGGCTGAAAATTTCAAAGAAATAGAGCTTCCTAGAGTTTTTCTCAAGCCTGTGTGATCAAAGACTCCTTTGGATTGTTCAAGTTTATCTAAGCATGGATTGTTTGTTGTCATCTTTTGCAATGGAATTTTAGTCAGAATTCTCAATATTTTGATCACAAGTCTCCAAGGCTATTCCATTAAGAAATTTTACACTTTTTGTGAAGGAAATTCTTCCCCTCTCTCTCTCTCTATCTCTCTCTCTCTCTCTCTCTCTCTCTCTCTCTCTCTCTCCTTCCCCTTTGGCTGAAAATTTCGGGGAAATAAAGCTAAAGCGCTTGATTTTTTCTCAAGAAGACCCTTGTTTCCTGGTAGGCTTTCTTCTCCTTCATCGGAATGTTATCATGAGACAATAGAGGATACTTCAAAAGGCCTAGAAGGCTTTGATTTATATGAGAAGGGGCAAGCGATGGCCAAGAGAACCTCCCTCAGAAATGCCCCAAGGAAATGAAGTAGAGGAACTCAACAGAGCGAACAACCAATTTACACACTCCAAACGTATCAAGATCATTTTTCCCTTTTCATCTTCCTTTGTTCTCTAATGCCCTGCAATCCCACCCTTTAATTGCTC